>BPLS01027060.1:67603-101468 GCA_019656275.1 Rhododendron kiyosumense
CATCAATACAAGTGGCTTTAGTTTATTTCTTGTTTCATTATTGTTATTCACTAAATTGTTTAGTCCTTCACTAGCAAGGCATCATCGAACCAACTCCTAACCAAACTTTCACGGCCCTTTCCCAAGGATTGGTGATGCATGCATCTCAATAGAGGTCAGAAATAGGGTACTACGCGATCCCTTTTCCATTTAGATCACGACATGATCTTAACATGCTTGTATCTCCCACATACTCAGCGTTTCCGATCTTAACATGCCTGTATCACCACATACTCAGCGTTTCCTAGCTGTAGGGCACGTTATGCTTTTGGAGGTAACATGCGACATCAGAGAATTTCCCACAAACGGCGCCAACTGATTAAGCGGTTTCAGAAGCCCTTGATTGCATACCTTGTAATAAGACACATCTGTATCACTCGCATACTCAGCGTTCCCTAGCCGCAGGACATGTTACGCTTTTGGAGGTAACACACCCCATCAGAGAGTTTCCCCCAGATGGCGCCAACTGATGAAGCGGTTTTATAAGCCCTTGATTGCATACTTTGCAATAAGAACTAAAGACACTGGTGTGGTGACAACCGACAACCCTCTGATGCCTAAGTCAATCGTTGTTGTAGGTAGATGGCATAGAAAGTACTCAAGCAAGAGTGGCATTCCGTAATGGGTGAATGGAGGAGTGTTTATTTAGGGTTTTGGAGTCGATTCCATTTGGTTCGGCCAATATCTTTTGTTGTCCTACTCCCTGTAGGAATGATAGTTTCATTAATATTGGGACTATTTTAGATGTACCTCGTAGGGCTCTAGGGCGGTTAAGGATGAATCGTTGTGCACATAGGAGCCTCTTTAGGGGGTAGTTGGCGGCTGAGTTTTAGTCATGTTCCCGTGGTCCTCTGCTTGGGCAATGGCCGAATAGATCTTTATGTCCGAGTAGAGTAGGTCTTGTCAGTCATCCATTTTATATCAGTATTTGACTAGCTTCTAGTTACATGTTTCCAAGAAGTTGAGGCCCAACGTGATTTTGGAAAATAGGCAAGTAAACTTATAAACAAGTGAAGTTACAAGTCTTGCATTCTTTAGGAGGATATTGTCCTTGCTACATAGAATCCACTGCTTCTAGACTATGATCATAGTTTATAGTACTAGCTTGTAACTGCTTACCAAATGCTTATGCCGGATCAAAGTCCATTGAGCACACTTTTAGAGCAAACCCTGCAAATTGCTTTTATGTTGGTTTAATTCATAGGATGTGTATTGTTAAGGTTTTTTGAATTTCAATGAATCTTGAAATCTAGAAGTTGGTTCGAAGTTGATAGATAGCCTTTGATATTTGTATAGGCACACAGACATATCAATCAAAGCATTATATTATATATCTACAAAATGCTCATATCTAGTTGGTTAATCCCTATCGCCACTCCTCTAAAGCACTGAGTTTATTTGTAGTGGCAACGGAATCTGATCGACCTTCTCACTCTGGGAGTTCAGATGAAAGTGATTGCTCATCGCTTAAGCGTGCTAGAAAGGGTAGGTTGGCAGTGGCTTTGTAGACCTCAACTTGCACCCGGACCTTATTTAGGTTGTTGATGATTGAAGAATATAAGTGTACAGCTCTAACTTAAGAGGCGACGCCTTGTCTCTCTAAAGTGATCGTTTGTCTATGAAAACTGGATTTGTTAGTCTAAAATTCACTTAATTTTCTCCTCCTTATCGATAGTCCTCTGTCATTTGAGATTTCAATATTTTCGCTTAATATTTATTTAGAAATCTTATTTTTAGATAGCCGGCTTTATCTATGTATATAAACATCTTATAGTTGCATAAATTGTACTGTAGTATGGTTATGTCCTTTTTTTTTCCGTGTACGTTATTTAACTTCTGGCAAGTATAAGGTCCGATTACGGGGGTTGTGCTGTTTTTTCTTTATGAACAAGATCATCCCAACAAGATGTCCCAGTTATATTAGTACAAAAATAAGGACAATTAATGCTTTGTTTGGTTGGTGTTTTGAAATTTTTTATGAAAAATTGTAGGGGTAATAAGTAGAGAGAGATAGAGAGGAAAATGTTATAAGTAAGGGGAATTTAGGGAAAATTTTTTGAAAAATTCTTTTTGAGAATGAAAGAGAACAAGGCATAAAATAACCAAGCAAAATTTAACAGAACATTTTCAACAAAACAAAATACTCCTTCCGTTGCACTTTAAATGTTTCTTACGGGAATCTATGCATTTTCAAACCTCCTAAAGAAAGTACTCCCTCCGTCCCTTGTTAGAGTCTAGTATTTCATTTTAGGTTATCTCTTAATAAGTGTCCATTTTGTAAAGTTAGTGGGTAAAAGTTAATGCATTGTCTATTTTGTTTCTAAAAGTATATTTCATTTTAAAAAGTTGTGAGTAAAAGTGTAATGATGATAGGTAAGTAGGGAAAATGAAGAAAAAAGTTGATGTGAAAGGTATAATGATGATATTTTTTTAATAAGTTGGAGTTACGAAGTAAAACACTTAAAAATGGACGGAGGGAGTATATTTTTACATAATTTTTTAAAAAAATTTTCTACACCAAATTAAAGTGCTCATTGAGTACAAAGAAAGGCCGCGTGAAATCAAACGCCGGAGTCGGATTCATCAGTCACACTTGTGAAGATAGGTGGGGTGACCAAGATTTGCAACCAGCTGGAGCTCATTCATGCTGTAGACTGAAGGACCATCACTGTGTTCGCTGCAGATGCTGCCTTCGTCGCCGCTGCCGAACCACTAAAAAATCAGTCAACAAAGCTAATTGAATTCATGAGCCAAAACCCAGATCTAGCTTGATCTGGCTGTCCAAAATTGATGGGGAGTGGGAGATCTTCCTTCCCTAAGGAGAGTCTCAACCATTTGATAATCATGGATCATGGAGGTAGGGAAGGGAACGAGAGGAAAGAGAGTCCGGATCTATGGGGGACCAAGGGGAGGAAGAAGGATGGAAGAGAAAAATGGGCTACCACCTAGAGACTACGCTACGAGGAGTGCTAAATACACTACATCATTCATTACATTTTTTGTGGAGTCCACTCAGGATTTCACAAAAATATCCAAAAATTTTAAAATAATATTTTAAGGGGTTTTGTAAAAAATTAGCTCTAACGGATATCGGTAAGTATTATTTCTGGGTTCGTATGTCCGAAATTGCGTAGTTGAGCATTTTCGCTCATACAAATCTAGAAATAATACTTACTGATACCCGTTAGAGCTGATTTTTTACAGGGCCCACTAAAATATTATTTTAAAATTTATGGATATTTTTCTGTATTTTTGTGGGATCTAAAATGAGCTCCATAAAAAATATAGTGATTTAGTGTAATTTACCTAGACGTATTGACTACGATATCCTGTTGGGCGCCTGGGTTCTCCTTTTTATGGGTCGCAGGGATGAGGGCAATTAAATATATATTCCAAATGTGAAATAAAAAAACTGCTCTTGCAGACAAGTGATCAGTGGAATTCACAGCAGTACCACATCAATGGTAGAATTATTCTTGCGAATTGATTTCTACACTTTCTATAATCACTCCTTTTTTTGATTTTATTGTTGAAAGTGTATGTATTTTTTTGCTAAAAGACAAAAAAGAAGTATGGATATCAAAAAAGACAGTATAGAAATCAATTCCCTTATTCTTTAGCAAAAAGAAATGGTTGAGCCCTTGAGCACCCTTAAAGAAAATTTGGAAAAGACTTCAGTACACACTCCCATTATGAATTTTTGTGGCACTTTTAACGAATTTTTGTGGTTTGTTTAATTTTTAGGTGTACGATCCACATCTTACGAATTTTGTGGCTTAATTTACGAATTTTTGTGGTTGTTACTTTTACGGATTTTTGTGATGATGGTTACGGTTTTTTGTGGTTTTGTTTATATATTCTGTGGTAAAAAAAGACGGCTCAAATATATAAATTTTTGTGGCGTTGCTTACGAATTTTTGTGCTATTATTTACGAATTTTTTGTGGAAGTATACAAATTTTCTGCTGTTCAAATTGTTGTGATGATTTACGAATTTTTTTGGCTCAAAATACAAGTGCATATGCTACACCTAAATATATATGGGTGTTTATCTAGCCTTTTTGGGTGTGGCTACAGTAACTGTCCCAAAATTTTGGTGTTTGCATTTTTCCTCTTTTTTGCTTTTTTACGTTTTTTTTTCCCTACATCATTGTTTACCCTTTTGAGTATTTAAGGAATATAATGGCCCTCTCATCCCTGGGGCCCACCAAAAAAAATTTCGTATCCAAAATTGGGAGGTTTTATGACTAGTTGGATTTGTATACCCAATTAGCTTACTACTATATGGGATATTGTTCTGTTTCTCCATAATGTGCTTTTGTTCTTGAGAGATATTCTTTCCTGTATTGTTTCAATTTTATCGGATATTACGCTTCTCGAGAGATCTTTTGCTCGAAAATTCCTTTGGTACTCTTGGGAGTTCGGAATTGCCCCAACAACAGTCGAATTACAATACCACAAGGCACAAAGTATCCAAGACTCATTCAAATGTAATTTAGTGGCTATTTTTTGTTGTTGAATATAAAGTAAATCGAAAAGCAGAAAGTTAAATATAATAAATTTAGCGTTGTCAAAAATACTAAATTTTTTTCAAACTTTTGAGTTATTTTTGGCCCAAGCCTAGAGGAAAATTTGTGCCCAAAATCCGGAAAAAGGCCAGCAGGTGCAGCGGTTAGGCCACACAACAAACACCAGCGCAGTCGATGAATCTTGAGCAACGTTTAGTCCATAAGAATGAAGCTGGAACTCAATGGAAATGGCTTTATGATCTTGCATCAAGATAGAAAAAGAAACACAATTTTGCTGGTATGGAGTCCCATGATGTTCACGCCTGACGATCCAGGTGTGACTGTTGAGCGTTATTTGGAGCATGCACCAAACATCGGTAGAACATGGTATGGTTAGATTGATCGGACCATAGCCTTTCGGTTACTCATGCTTCGATGCGGGAAGGATTGGGCTGGATAGACGGGACCATAGCCTTCCGGTTACTCATGCTGTGATGTGGGAAGGATTAGGGTTGTTCTCCAGATTTGGGTTCCCTGTAGTGAGGCTGGGCGCTACAAGGGTGTAGTGCCACATCCCAGCCATTCAAAGTGTTTTCAATGGTTTTGTTAAAAAACTCTTCCCCGGAAGAGACTACTCTTTCTTGGAAGAGTTTTTAAAAAAATCAGAACTATTGATTTCTGAGATGGACGTCTGAGATGCGACACTACACCCCTGTAGCGCCCAGCCTCACTATAGGGACCCCGAACCCTTGTTCTCCGGCCCGCTTACACTTGCAGCATTCGGCTTCTATGAATCCTGGACATGTTTTTCCCCCGGTTTGTTACTTAGTTGTTACATTTGGGGGATTTTCTATAACTTCAATAGCCATATAACCAACTTTTTTTTTCCAACGGTCAGAGTGTTCGAATTAGCTTATGAGCACCTCAACTAATCTCCTCCCGTCAAAGATAGGTCATCCACTCCAGAATTAGAGAATTCACAATAAATTGTTTTTTTGTGGTCTAACCCTACGAACCCTGGTCAATTATGTGAGAAGCAAACACACCAACCGGACTAACCTTCGGACTTAAACACCTTTTTGTCTATGTAAGGTTTTTGTGGGAGGGAAGGAGTGGATAACTTTTCTCTCTCTCGCTCTCTCCATGTTGAGTGAGCACTCCGTTTGTCTTCACCCATTGTTTATCGTTGGCGTTGACCCGCTCCCTTGTCTACTTGGATCTGGCCATTTCTTTTCTAGGCCTTCTTCAAAACTCTCTGTCTCTCTCTCTCTCTCTGTCTCTCTCTCTCTCTCTCTGAGCACGTGTGTTTGTGTACGACCAAGCTGTCGATTTGCTCGTAAGCAGTGAGAAATTGCTGCACCAATGTTCGGTATTCTATGCAAATTGAAAGATTCGGTCAGTTGACAGTAAAAGCTGTGACCCAGGAATTTGATAAAGCAGGAGCATCAATTTTTTTTTAATCGTAATAGTTATAGTTAAGCATATTTATTCTAAAATAATTTTAGCATTTATGATAAATTAATAATTTTAAAGTATATATGTATTTTAATAATTAGTTACTTGGACAAACTTGCGCACCTTGACTTAATGCATTAAAACAACACTATCACGTATTTATTATCTATTTTTCTATTGCTAACTCTACATTACGGTCTTGGGGACAAAAAGCATACAAGTGCAATGTGGAGGTAGACTCGAACACAAACATTTTCAGTAGCCTTTTGAGAAAAAGGCAAAAAAAACCCTGCAGGAGAGCATTGGGGTAATCTCGAAGCCACCACCTCTTGCTTAAAAAGAGAACACTTTACCACTACACCAATAGACAACTATTTACATGCATTCAACATAAATAATACTCCCTCCGTCCCTTTTTTAAACTCCAGTATTCCATTTTGGATTGTCCCTTAATAAGTGTCAATTTTGTAAAGTTAATGGGTAAAAATTGGTGAATTTTCCATTTTGCCCCTAAAAGTATATTCCATTTTAAAAAGTTGGTAAGTAAAAATGTAATTATGATGTTTTCATATAGGGTAAGGAGGGAAAGTAGAGGTAAAAGTTGATGTGAAAGGTGCAATGATGATATCTTTTTAATAAGTTGGAATTACGAAGCAGGACATTTAAAAAGGGACGGAGTGAGTATATATATATATATATAACCGCAAAAAAATTTTTTTTTTTAAGAGCGTGAGGGCACGTGACCCCACTTGCGCTATGGTGGGTCCACCCCTGAGTAAAAGTGCTCTAACTTTACTTTGCCTATAATAGTTTTAAGAAGCTTAAAATTGATAAAAAAGATAAAAATTGTCATGCAAATTTGTTTTAGGGAATGGCAACAAATTTATAATAACGAAAGAAATTAGGAAATTACAATGATAATGCATTCACCGTGTGCAATATTTTTTTGTTTTTTGTAGGAAAAACCAAAAAAACAAGAACGCCACGCAGAAATCATATTGATGCACGGGGGATCAATGACAAAGCGAGATTTTGTCGGAGACATACGTGCAAGTTGAAAATGATAAGCTACAGAGAGTGGTTTTACTGTATTTATTTCTATTGTGATAAACATGAAACTGGATACCAATGTCCAAGAAACTTAGGCTCCGTTTGATAATAGTGATAGATGGGTGGGATTCGTAAGGAGATGAAATTAGGATTGGGATTGGTAATGAGAATGGATTAATAATGAGAAGGGATTAGTAATGAGTATGTTTGTTTGGAATGAGATTAGATGATAGGATTATTAATATCATGTTTGTTTCCATGAGTTAGGATTGGATTGATGGTATATATTTCCATTTTTGCCCTTATGCAAAATTGAAGGATAACAATCATATAAGAGCCCTAGAGCAAAAAAAAAAAAATTATGATCCTTTAGAATAAAATGATCAGAAAAAGAAAATCTTCGCACCGGTTTAAACGGATTGAAAATTGGAGCACTTAATTTTTTAATCACATTTTAAAAATTAAATACTCCAATTTTCAATCCACTTGAACCAATGCAAAGATTTTATTTTTCTGATCATTTTATCCTAAAGGGTTATAATTATTTTTTTGCTCGAGAGCTTTCATATACAAGCCCTAAGATAGCTGAAGAACCAAATGAGGGCAATTTAGTCAACATAATTTAGTCCCATGGGACAGGACTACTAATACCATGTCTACCGAGGTATTACCAATACCCCTATTTGGCCGTATTGGTAGTCCATATGATTAGTAGTCCGGAGGTGTTTTGAGTTAACAAACAAAGAATTCATAATCCCTTCGGATTTGCAATCCAATCCCATGGCTTAACACGTTTAACAAACGGGGCCTTAATTCTTTTTGGCAAGTTAAGCTAGCACATCGAGGGGCAACTTATAAAATAAATTGTTCGTTCATCAAATAAACCTATGGTAGTTCTTCTTTTTACATCACTTGAGAGATCGTATGAGTACCATCAAATGAGAGGATCATCATTCAGGCCTCAGGAAGCCTTTGGTTTGGAATTCGACTCCCCAATGTGTACTATTAATTCCCGAGCTGGGCCATCACTATAGTTAGACCTGGGTAACAGGTCGTGTCTGGTCGTGTCAATCGGGTTTGTGTCACAAACCACCCAACCCGAACCGGCCCATTTAGAATTCGTGTTTTTCGAGTCGTGTCATTTTCGTGTTTCGTGTCAGAAATGTTCAATCCTAACCCATTAATTTCGTGTCGGATTTGTATCGTGTTATCGTGTTCGTTGCCCAACTCTATATAGAATTATAGATATACCATATATATATGTTCATGTTAATAGGTGACACAGATTAGTAACCGTGTTGGTCGTGTCAATTTCGTGTCTCGCGTGTTCAATCCGAACCCGATCTATTTAGAATTCGTGTTTTCGAGTCGTGTCATTTTCGTGTCAGAAATGTTCAACCCTAATCCGCTAATTTCGTGTCCGATTCGTATCGTGTTATTGTGTTTCGTGTTTATTGTCCAGCTCTAACTATAGTAAACAGGCCATTGCTAATACACGATACGATTGATTTTCAAATATGTCATTCTATCGAACCAGATACCGAAGTCTTAAAAAATTGCATCTGAAATGGTATATATATAAAAAAGTAGCTATGCTAGCTGCTTAATTCGATGCTATACAAATCTGCGCGGAGAATCTCCTTAGAAGTCAAAGTACACATTCCCATGAAATTAAAAAACCCATCTTTTTAATGTTAAAATTCTTGTAAGCCGCAACTTTTAAACATGAATTAATTTTGAGTAATTGGTTTGACCTTCCAATGATTTTTATAGTTAAAAAAAAAAAAAAGAGCTCTTGTGTGATTAGATATATAATATCGTATCGGATACACCGAGCATCTTTTGCACTAAATCTAATGGCATTGTGAAGTTGAATTTTTTTTGTAAGCATGTGATTAAAAATACACATAGTCAACGCAACTCGAGGTAATTAATGGGTCTTAAGCATGTCTGTCAGTCTCCTTAGAAAATCCACACTTGACTTGCTCGAAAAACAAAGGTTATTTTAGTCCATTTTAGGTACGTTGGGAACCAAAAACTAAAATGTAATTAATGCGATATTATATGATTGTTATAATAGAGCTAAGTTGTATCTTGAAGTTTGATAATGTTGGGGAACTACATAAAAATTTCGGAAAATTTTGAAGGAGGTTTTTGAAATAATAAGTGAAGGGAGATAAATAGAGAGACGATTGTAAAAAAATAGGGGGAAAACTTATTGGGAACCGTGCCATGAGAGAGAGTTCGATTTTGGGAGCCAAAACCGAAACCAAAACCGGACGGAGTCTCTGTGTCCTGCGTTCTTATTTTCTGTTATTGACTATCTGTGTGCGTTGCGTGTTTGTTGCTTTGGACGAATCCCAACATATCTCTGTAGAGAAATTCTAGAACTCTTCTTTGTCTATTTTTTGACAATATCAACTGATGTAGGTTTCGGAGGGGTGTTGATTGACAATACACCGATCGATGTGCTTAACTTTCTTGTAGGCCAATCGATCAAAACAGTATCATGACATATATTAAGAGACAATCTTTTTCTTTCCTTTTTTAATCCAATTTGAAACTATATTGTTCACACATGCCCTAACGATCATTTAACATTTTAATTTGAAGCGTCTTTGAATTTATCTATATATATTAGTACATATTTTAAGGTTCATTTGTTTGTTCATAGTTAACAATTTAAGTTCAGTTGATCACACTTGTACATTTTAACATGGAAGGTTTGGGGGTTAATATTTGCCAAAAGCAAGATTAATTATCCCTTCTCTTGAATGAGAGTTCTTTGTGTACTTAATTATTCTGTCAATGGAGTTATTAGTTCGACTAGCGTTACTATGGACTTGTGCCCAGTGTGATGAAATTCAAATAATTTTTTTTGAACTCGGGAATCCTATTGTCAACATGGGTGTTGTTTCCATCCGGACCGTCCAATTTCGGCAATGGATGACTCAGATTTCATCTCGGCAAATAGATCTCAGCTGTCTATCAATTTATTGGCGAGATAAAATCTGAACGGTCTATTGTCGAAATTGGACTGTCCGGATGGGCGGATGGGGACAACACCCATATCCAGGCTCCTCGGGTTCAATTTTTTTTTACCATTTGTGATAATAAAAAAAATAAATTGATATTCACACTCCGTTTTTTTTTTTTGTTATCAACACTTTTTTTTTTCCAGTGTTGAAAGTGTATGCTAAAAAACAAAAAATACCGTGCGGATAACAAAAAAAAAGTAGCGTGAATATCAATTTCTAGAAAAAAAATTACTAAAAGAATATGTTTTAGCAAGAAAAAAATCTTATTTACGGAGGTGTTGTAAACACACAAGTGTTTCCAACACACAATCGTGATAATCCAAAAGTGTTTTGGACGGTCGGGATGCTAATGAAACTTTTCTAGGAAACAGTTCTTTGAATTTTTTTTATTAAAATCCGAACCATCTAAAACACTTTTAAATAATTGTAATTAGTTGGTGCAACAAACATACTGTTTACAACAACTCCCTAAATAAGTATATCTATTTTAGCAAACATAATGGATTCATGCACTGGAGATAGTCCACGTAAAGCACTGTCACTTTCCCAATTCTCATAACCCAAAAAGATTTGAATCTTTTTGTTGTGTTGGGAAGCTCGCCAGAAATGTATTTTCTCTGTCCTTTTCATTTTTTGGGAGGAGATGAAGGAAAAGGGCAAACAACCTTTTCTTGTGACTTGTGAGTTGTATAACACAACACGACTGGACCCTGTTTGGCTGTACCCAAATTGTTGTCTCTGAGATGAGAAGTAGAGAATGGATTAGTGCCCACCAGAAACCAGTGATTTCATTGCATTGAACCATTTTGTTCATCCTTTGACCCTTTTACCTTTCAGCCCTTTTGAGGGGATTCCTTTATATATTTTCTTTCTCTTTTTGTAGGTGCATCCCACCATATTGTTGCGGATTAGACTCAACACACACAATTCCACGAAGAATAACTCAGGTAAGAACAAGAAACGATACAGAGATTTTACTTGGCCGGATTTCCCGATATTGCAATATTGAAAAAGCTAATAACAACCCATTGGGCTGTCAAGACAAAAAAGAAGAAGACAAAACATGCAGTTTTCTATGTGTTAAAGTGCCTAGAAAAGTGTATTAAAAATTGTGTATTGTTCTATATTCGTATTATCTTATTGATAGCATACCGTCAGTAGCATAACCGTTAAAGTGAACTATAAAGTATATAGGATGAGAAAAGTACATGAGATGAGGAAGATAGCTCTCCCCCTTTATCATCGAATTCATGGGATGAGGATGATAGAGAGATTATAGCAATAAATAGAGGGTCTTGCTAGCAGATATTGATATTTTTTTTTTTTTGCAAAAACTAATGCCAATCATTGATAATGTTCTAATTTACATATCACGTAAAGGGCAATCAGATTAATTAGTTATGAAATTAGTGATTTGTCTTTGGTTTTACTTACTTATAAAAAAAGATAAACTCGCTAAAAAGAATCGAAAGTTGTAGGTAAAATCGGAAGTGGTAGGTGTAGTCATACTGTATTGCGAGTAGAGTATAATCACGGATAAAAATATTTAAAATAAGTGGTGATCGAGCACAATCAAATTATTTTTGTGACTTTGATTTTCTTAAAGATAATTAGTTGAATTATCACTTGATGAGACCATAGTTCCGCTCAATTGACCATATCTATTCAACACCCAATCTAATCCCATGTCACGTTGATCAAATCAGAAAGTTTGAGCACTAGTTTAAACGATTACTCGAATCAGAAGGTTTGATTATGTGGACCAATAGTTTAGTGGTTACTCTTATAGTACTAATCAATCAATTACATCTCACTAATCACTATCGACCACCGTTACTAATCGTTATTTCTTTGCGAATTATGCCATGTTGGGTAATTCAAATAATTCAATCAATTGGTTAAATACCTAGTTATATATATATTGGTTGGTCAACTTTATATTGATTAATTCAAATGGTTGGATCAATTGGTTAACTCTTAATCCAACCAATCGGTCCACTTTAGTTAATTGTATCGATCATCACTGATAGCTGTCAATCACCATCACTATTAATTTTCACATTTCCAAGTAATGTCATCTTGATGGATTAAAATGATTTGATCGACCGATAAACTCATAATAAAAAACAGTTAATTAGTAGGTTGTAGTCAATTAAAATCACTTTGTGGTCATTGCGATACTAATTGATTGACTAATCTTTATTAACCACCTCTAACAATCATCCATATTTACTCTCAATAGCATGTCGATCGAATCAACTGATTCAATTACTTCGTTATCTTAATCAGAATAAATAGTGTAATTTCATTAGCTACTAAAATTAATTCAATAGCAAGTTTAATTAAATAATGTACTGTCTCCGTCCCACTGTAAATGTCCCCTAAGGAAATTCGTGCATTTTCAAATCCCAATAAAATGTATTTCTCTGTATATATTTTTTTTATAAAAATAGAACTATTTTTTTGAAATTTAAAAATGCATGGATTCATGTAAAGAACATTTGAAGTGGGACGCAGGGAGAAATAATATATTAAGAAGTTTGTGCTAAACATTATTGATTTTCAGATAAATTTACTAGTATTAATCCTTTATTCACAAGTAATTAACTAGGTTTATCTTCTCACCGCAATTTTTAAATTCTCCACTACATAAATGTCTTAAGAAAAGACAAAAGGTAGGGTAAATATAGCTTACTGAGTAACCGAGGTTTGAGTTTAAAAATTCCTAAAATCATAAAAAGAGAGTTTAAAAAGATCACGGGCGAGTTTCTACCTGACTTCCCAGTTGCGTGTGTAAAGGGTTACTATTTTAAGTTAACAACAACATACGATTAGTATAGTCCACATCGCGGTAAGTATGGTCACAGTAAATAGTTCTCACATCCAAATTCTGCAATTCTAAAATTACAAGCCTTGGCGGGAAATTCATTTACTTTTTGTGGGTCGCTCTGTAGGAGACTTGGGGAGATGAATGCATGCTTATGGAAATCGAATATTGTCCATATGCATGGAAGTAGAGCTGGTCAACGAACACGAAACATGATAACAAGACACGAACCAGACACAAAGTTTGCGGGTTAGGGTTGAATATTTTTGACACGAAACACGAAAATAACACGACTCAAGAACACTAATTCTAAATGGGTCGGGTTCAGGTTGTACACGTGAGACACGAAATTGATACGACCAATACAGTTACTAATATGTGTCACCCATTAACATGAACATATATATATATATATATATAATATGGTATATTTGTAATTCTATATAGAGTTGGGCAACAGACACGATAACACGACACGAACCAGACACGAAGTTAACGGGTTAGGATTGAGCATTTCTGACACTAAATACAAAAATGACATGACTCGAAAAACACGAATTCTAAATGGATCGGGTTCGAGTTAGGTGGCTTGTGACACAAATTCGACTGACACGACACGAACACAATCTGTTACCCAGGCCTACATGAAAATAAAGGAAGTATCAATCCTATTTTACAATTTAACTATGCATATTTTTGTGGGACATGGATGCCCCCAAAACCACACGGGCATCATCATAGAATAATGCCAAAGTTCACACTAGGACTTTCTTGCATAAAAAAGTAATTGGGTTCATTCAAAAAAGTAAACCCCAGCTTATTTGCTTCTTTTAATGCAACAAAAAAAGGCCTCAGCATTCCAAAAGCCACAAAGGTGGTATAGCTTTCAAAGACAAGTGACTGGTCAAAAACATACCCACTCTCTCTTAAGCCCCACTATAAGCAGCATGGCTTAAATTTTAGGAAAGGAGACTTTTTCCTCTGATTTTAAATCCATTTGGGTGACTTGGGTCATTGAAACAGTCGAGAATCACTAGAGATGGTTCAGCTTTCCCCCATGTGGGTGAGTAGTCTTTCTCTGTCACACTGTGTTTTCTGTCTTATTTTCATAAGCAGAGTTTCTTTCTTTCTTCTGGTGCTGCCATTTAATGCTTTCTTGGATCTTTCTTACATGCATTCTGCTCTTGTTTCTATTTGGCCGCTTGTCGATTTCTGATGCAAAAATTCTTGATACATTTATTGCTGTCTCAGTGAAATTCAGAATTCCGCCTGTAGTGTTCCGGTGCATGAAGCCACGAAGGGTAGCTGCAATATGCATATTTGAAAGTGTTGTGTTCATAGAATATGCAACTAGAAACATTCCATCAGGTTAATACTCTCTCTCTATCTCTCTCTCTCTCTCTCTCTCTCTCTCACACACACACACACACACACGTTTGATAATATGCCTCGCCATATTTGAATAAGAACTAGTCTTTTGACCCACTTTTTTCCCCCCCCTTTCTTCCCCTTTATTTTGATGGAGATTAAAAAGTTGATGAAGGTAGTAAATGAAATAGAATTTTTACTTTGATTGTTAGCCTTCATGATTTAAGAAAGGCTCCCAAGTGGAAGCAGAGTTAAACCAAATAAACGAAGTTACAAGTTTGCAACTTTCGTTGTGTTTCTGCAGTTTTAAATTGAAACTGGTTTTGTTTATCAATGTTCACAGAGATTTTGCCATGAATAGAGTTCATGAAGATAAATTGAGTAACATTCTCAAGGCTTCATATCATTCTTCTAAGTGGGTAAGCATATTTTCCTCTTTCTTTTGTAGTCCTTGCTTAATTTGGATATGCCTCTGAATAAGGATAAGCAGTTTTCCTTCTCATTTGCATATTTTCCTGTCCAAAGTGGAAATAATATTTTGTGACTTTTGGAGGAAACTTGTTTACCATGTTAGTCATGGTTGAGCCAAGAGGCCTTATGGCCAACGGCAACGGGAGTGCACTTAGGTGCTAGGAGTAAGGAGGTTAGGAGTTCAACTCCTCCTCCAAGGTGCTAATCTAACTATTCTTACAATACTAACTTTTGCCGAGAAAAAAAAAAATGTTAGTCAGGGTTTATTCTTTCAGTCATGGACATAAGAATAACTTAACTTTTTTGTACAATATTTTCTGCTTTGGCTGTCCAAGCTCCTTGGACTTTCAAGTATGTCACCTATCAGGGCGAGCACGCTTAACTGTGAAGTTCCAATGAGCTTTGACGTCTTCACTGCTTTAGAAGGCCTTGTACAAGATATGTGCAGAATCTATTATATATAGCACTCAACTTTGCACCGAGTGATGTATTTTTTGTAACTAATCTATTTTCTGATCTTTTATAAGTAAATTCCAACTTTCGAAGTTCTTGATCTTTTCAGTGTTTACATAACAGGATATGGGAGAAGTACGAGAGAGTTGTGTTAAAGCCAACAAGAGGCAATCCCTCAGCACTGAGGTTCAAAATTCTTTGGAGCAAGAGGTACAAAATGCAAGTATAAATATTTGATCTGAGTAGGTGCTTTCTGGGTCTTTTCCTAGAGTTTGTGAAGGAATAAGTCGTACCAATTATTTAGAGAGAACTCCTTTCATTATCTTGTTGATTACACAGGCCATTCCCGTAGACTAGCGCCTGGGGCACACGCAATGTGTGTGCAAATGAAAATGCTATCGGTGATTTGGAAATTGAAAATGTGAGCCAGCTTCGTAATTGCTGTCCACACCAAAAAGTTGTTCTCCTTTTATAACATAGAAAATATTGTGGAAGTTTTCCCAATAACCCTCAACAGATGTATATATGTAGAACCATAGAAATGCATTTTGGTAATTGGTATTAACTGTCATTAGTCTTTCAATCAAATACAGTATTTAGTATCCATGATTAACTAATCCTGTATGTAACTGTCAATAATTGGGTAGAGTAATTAACCGCGGATTGTTTTATGTTTTGCTCTCTTCGCAGATTATGCATCTTCAGAAGCAACTAGAAGACCAATTTGTGGTGCGGTCGGCGCTTGAAAAGGCATTGACTAATAAGCCTATCTCCTATGATCCTGCAAATGGAAACTCAATCACCAAGGTTGTCTCTATTTTCTTCTGTACTACTATAATCGTTTCATGGTGATGCATGTGCAATTGTTATGTGATTTTTGTACCTGGAGATGCATCCTTTCTGTAATGTTCCTTTCCGGTTATAGTCCATGAAATCAAGTCTGTAAGTTTTGTGGAGTAACTTGACAGAAAACTATCACTCTTTGAAATAAGCTGTACTATCTAGAGAGAAAAAAAGGGATAATCACAGTTGGAGTGAGTTAAATTTGTACAGAAAATCGAACAACTATTGCATGTATTTCAACGACATAAGCTGAAACTTGGACATATGAGAATGGAACAGAAAACTGAAATTGGGAAGTTGAAACTGATCTTCAGCTTAATTTCTTTCTTTCTCTGATTTCACTTCCTAGCTTACTTCATTTGCACTTTCTTTGCTAACTAAGTTATATGAAAATTCGCTTTATCTTTAAACTTCTGTCTCATCTCAGCCTGCTGAGGATCTGATCAAGGAGATAGCTGTTTTAGAGTTGGAAGTTGTCTATTTGGAGAAGTATCTCCTTTCCATGTATCGCAAGAATTTTGATGAAAGAGTCTCGATTTTAACTACATTCGATTCAAATTCGAATTCAAATTCAAAATCAGCAACGCACAAATCAATATTTCGAGAAGCTCCTGGACACCATAGTGCAAGAAAGGAATCTGGTGACCTTTCGGGATCAATGATACTTGAAAACTCTAGTATTCACCGGAGCCATTCCTCACTATCTCAGCATTCAGCTGGTTCTTTTAGAATTTATCCGCCAGTGGGAACTCTTGGCGAGGCAGTACACTCATACCATTCCTTACCTTTGTCAATGCTTGAGGTAAGTTTACTTGAAACAACTACCTAAACGGTATATTATGTTTGTATTGTATTGCCACTAGGGAGAACAGATCAAACCCTCATCAGAAAAGATTGGTTCTTCGATCAACCTTCTGCTGATTTGGTCCTTTTCCAGATCAATGCCCTTATGCCCCATGTTGATAACTTCACAAGTTTCCAAATTTAGTACTTTCGATTAAGCTTTTGGTGGACTTTCAGTTTGTAGAAGGAAATTTCATAAAATCCATTTCTCTAGATGTAGATGGTAGGAGTTTGAGACAATAATGAAACATTCATTAAAAGATCTGGTAGGCTTTTCCTTTGTTGTTCACGCAACTCACTTTGATTCTTGATAAGTGCATGTTTTGTATTAAACTTTGTCGTTCTCACGTGCCATTTGATGGTTTGCAGAAAATAAGCTCTGGCTCATTACTTTTTCTTTCAATCCAAAACCGTTCCACTCGTGCTTAAAATGACCACATTGACTATAATTGTCCTATCATTTTCTCAAGATCTATTAACGAGAAAAGTAATGCTAATTCCTACATTATCCCAACAGCGTGCCACCGGTGATACTTCGAAGGGAACTAGTCTGGAAGAACATCTCAGCACCACTTTTCTTAGTCGTAGTCCAGAAAATCCAAATTGGCTCTCTGAGGAAATGATTAAGTGCATCTCGGTTATTTATAGTGAACTTGCCGATCCCCAATTGGTCGACCATGGTTTCCCTTCCTCTCCACTCTCATTCTCATCAATCTCCAGTGACTCCTCTCCACAAATTGAAGGAGGTAAGGGGAGCTCACCATCCAGAGAAAAATCATCTTTACATTCATGGATGGAAAATAATTTCAACGTTGATGGGTACTCGAAGGAATTTAGTGGATCTTGCAGCACAATGGTTGAGGTGCAATGGATTAGCAGAGATGGTCAGAGGTTAAGACATGTGAAGCATACGCTGCAAGAGTTTAGGTGAGCCTAAATGTTATAACTTTCTGTGTTTGAGATCCTTTCTATGCAATTAAGGGAAAGAAAAAGAAAGAAAAAGGGAATCTGAGGTGCTGTATGATAAAATTGAAAGCTCGAAATTAGGTACTAAAGGCAGAATGCATAATTTTCAAGCTGAAAAAAGTGTTTGATAAGAATATAAATGGTGAATCAAAACAAAGTTTAAGATTCAAATTTCTTTTAAGCCATTGTACTTCATGCTTTTAGGACCTGAACTTTGGGCATTACGCAACATTCATTCTAAGCCATGCCTTTCTGTTGTCTGAGTAAATGAGCTTGAAGAGGAAAAAATGTCTTATTGCAGGTCGCTTGTTTCTCGGTTGGAAGAAGTGGATCTTAAAAAGATGAAACACGAGGAGAAGCTAGCTTTCTGGATTAACGTGCACAATGTACTGGTGATGCATGTAATAATCCTACAACTACTACATTTATAAGGCTCTGTCATGTCTTCTGTTATATTGGTACTATGAGGATGTGAAAATTGATAAACGACGTTTGCGTTTCAGGCATATTTGGTCTATGGAATCCCGCGTAGTAATCTCAAAAGGATATCATTATTCCTCAAGGTGAGTACTCTTTGATTTTCTTTGAACAAGAAACATTCCAGTGAAATTTTTGTTTCATATAAAGTCGAAGCTTTTCTGCACTATTCAGGCTGCATATAATGTGGGAGGTCAAATCATAAGCGTAGACATGATACAAAGTTCAATCTTAGGCTGCCGGTTGCCTCGTCCACTGCAAGTATATTCTGATCCCTGCAATCTTTTCATGATTATCAAAACTTTTGCTTTCAGTTCAGTACAAAAGAAAAATTACCATACCAGAGTAACATCTGTTTAGTTGCTTGATAGCAAAATTTTCCCTCTTTCAGTTTACATATGGAACGATGGCCATTTCTTGTCAGATACTGGTTTTACTTTCCAAAATTTTGAAGTCAAGAATCACCTTTTTGACGGGGCTAATGAAGCTTACTTCTTATTGTAGTGGCTCCAATCACTGTTTTTCCCAAAGGCAAAGTTCAAGGTTAAAGATGCAAGGAAAGCATACACGATAGACCACCCAGAACCCCGCGTATATTTTGCACTTAGTTCAGGAAGCCATTCTGATCCAGCGGTACGTTGATGCCCTTAATATATACTAGATGTCACCATTTCCTCTCAGCCTCTAGCATTGTCTTATTCTGGTTCATTCGAAATGAAAGAAGTTTGCAAAACCGGACAGTTAGAACAGTCCAATTTTGTTTTGAGAAGGAAAAAACAGCAGAAATAATGTTTGATGCAACTGCTGCTTCTTGGGGGGCAAAAATAGCTCAAATAATCTGAAAAATGCTCGTAATTCAGAAGGTCCATTTTGACACTTTTGGCTTCCCCTTATATGATCAACTCTAGTTAGAGCTTAAGTCACATCCGCGCACCCACTATGAATTCAAACGAACATTAGAAGAACACGAAAAAGCCCTATTTTAAAGATGCATGCCTCTATTTTGGCCCAAGTTCTTTGCATTTTATTGTGCATAATGGTTTTTCCAGGTTCGTACGTACACGCCGAAGACAGTTTTCCAAGAACTGGAAGCTGCAAAAGAAGACTACATTCAGACCACCTTCAAAGTAAACAAAGAACAGAAGATCCTTCTACCAAAGATAGTAGACTGTTTTGCAAAAGACTCGGGTTTAAGTCCCGCTGGTTTCATCGAGATGATCGAGCATTTTATGCCTAGCTCCTTTACGAAGAGTATTCTGCAGGGAAAATTCTTGAAGAGAATTGAGTGGATTCCTCATGACTTCACTTTCCGGTATCTGATCTCTAAGGAATTGGCCAAGTGAATCTCGACCGCTGATAAATTTGCCAAGGAGTTTTTCAACCATATGTAAAAGAATGTTTTGGGAAGAACAACAATCAAACGGGTTCAAGCTTGTTGAGCTAGAGCGCATTACAAAATTTTGAGTATCATCTGCGTCTGGTTGAGTTTTCAGAATCATTTTTTTGTATAAAAAAAAAATTCCAAAAACTGTGTTCGTAAACCAAAAAAAAAATTCATCGTTTTCATATCCTACTATGTCCAAGTGGAATAGTCCTCAAGAAGTTGAATTTTTTTTCTCCAAAATGGGATTTTTGCCACAAAAAAATCCAGAAAGCTACTTTAGAAAATCACCAATCGAACACTAGTATATGTTCTGCAAAACTGATTTTGAAAAGTGCGACCAAATGAAGACCAGTTTTTTTGGCTGGACATATTATCCTTGAGCTCCCATGAGCTTGACCTCGTTTGAAAAATGGACTGGCTAAATGATTCAACTGCCACTGCTAACAAGTTTTCATAGCAAGAGTATTAATGACGAAATGCTAGGCGTTATTTTTATCGATTGCGAACTTGATTCTACTACTGTATTTCTGTAATGGAAATTTTGCTATGAAGTTTGAATCAGATATCGTAAATGCAGAATTTGAGTAGTGTTTTTTCATCTGTTCCCACTATGTACTTGGCTAAAAATCACTTCCCTTCAGTTGGTGGAGGACTTTTGAACCTGGTGGAGTTCAAACTCGATGCGATTTGAATGTCCTTTGGTTATATTTTTGGCAAAAAAAAGCATCACGATTTGGTTACTCTGTATTTTGTTCAAGAGATCAATATGTGTTTTCCAGTGATATTAATAGACCACCTAATTTTGATAGAAATTCCACAAGAAACTCTCATTATGATTTGGAATAGAAGCCAAACAAGTAAAAGAAGGGACAAGGCTAGGATTTATGAGAAATTTCTCAATGCCTAGCAGTACCACGTGGCCGTGTCTACGTCATGCCCGAACAGCACATTTGGATCATCTAAAAGTGTGTTGGATGGCCTAGATTGAAATCATCTCTCTCCTCTCACATCCGGATGCACCAAGCTCAGCATTGAAAATTATTTTTAAAAATTGTTTTATACGGTGACAATTTTTAGATTTTTACAGGTTGAAAATGTGACGTGGCAAATTTTGATTATTCAATGATGATTATGCAACATCTACATTGCTAACCTTAACATCTCCTTAAATGGATAATGAAAAAGTGATGTGGTAACTTTTGATTATTCAATTTTGATTAGTCCACTGTGGATGCTCTAATAATTTAAGGAAAAGCTTATGAGAAATCGTGCGCAGAGAGAGAGAGAGGGGTTGGGACGGACACATTTTAAATTATTTAAATGTCTAAATAACACTCAATACAAAACACAATATTTATGTGTTCAAGAAAAATACAACTAATATTGATATCAAAATTTAAAAAAAAAAACCAAAACTACGCAGGGGCCTTGGCTCCCGTAAGCCGAAGCCTAGATCTATCTCTGATTATTAAGTTTGGTTATTCCACTATGAACTATTTTTTGACCAAACATTTCTAACTTTAGCAATTTTTTGATTTTGATAATTCCACTGTGGATGCTCTTAGCTATAACAATTAACAAGCAGTTAATCCTTCAAAGGCAAAAAATCAGAGGCATGTTTGATTGTCGAACTGTTCTTCAAAATGTTTTTTTTTTTATCCTCGTTCTTCAAAGTGATTGAAAACTACGAAATTAAGGATAGGGATAGAACGACATAGGGAGTATGGGAATAGTAGATGGATCGCATGCAATATGAAATGAGTCCTTCTACTATCACATCCACTTATACACTCATTCACACACCCACACTCACAGCAAGGGTGGAGCCCACACACACACCACACCCACTCACACACACAATGGAATTATGAGTGGGTGTGGTGTGTGTGTGGGCCCCACCCTTGTTGTGAGTGTGGGTGTGTGAATGTGTGTGTAAGTGGGTGTGATGTTAGAATTATTGATATGAAATTAGTTGTATTAAATTTTATTCGATTGGGATAAAGAATTAGAAAAAAGGTGTACGATCAATTTTGATTATTAAAATTGAAAATAACTACAAAGTGCGGCCTGACAGTACCACTTCCAGGTGGTATTGGATATTCCTCTCGTATTAAAGTTGTGTTCCATTAATTAAAATAAGTACTCCCTCCGTCCCTTATTTATAATCCGGTATTTCATTTTGAGCTGTCCCTTAATAAGTGTCTATTTTGTAAAGTTAATAGGTAAAAGTTGGTGAATTATTTATTTTGTCCATAAAAGTAGATTTCATTTTGAAAAATAAGTGAGTAAAAGTGTAATGATGATGGGTAAGTAGGGAAAGTGAAGGAAAAAGTTGATGTGATAGGTATAATGATGATGTCTTTTTAATAAGTTGGAGTTACGAAACAGGACACTTTAAAATGGACGGAGGGAGTATTTATTTTTTAAATAAGAAAAATCATTTTTATCGTGGTTGGTTAAAGAAAAAAGGTCACTAAACAAAATCAGACATTTATTACCTTTTTCAGTATTTATTTTTCAAATAAGAAAAATTATTTTTATTGTGGTTGGTTAAAGAAAAAAGGTCACTAAACAAAATCAGACATTTATTACCTTTCGTAGTACTTATTCTTCAAATAAGAAAAATCATTATTATTGTGGTTGGTTAAAGAAAAAAAGTCACCAAACGAAATCGGACATTTATTACCTTTTTCCTTTCTCGCAATATTTGGAAAAAGGAAAAGTCTATGTGTATACTTTATGAGTCTCTTAATTAAGTATTCGAATAAGATTTATTTATAGATTTTCCTTCTGCAAAAGAAGCAATAAATTAATCCCCATAGATGTTAAGGATATTTGGTGTTGACTTACAAAACAATGCCTTCATATATTTAATGAAGGCAGTTGGCCTAGTGATCATGTAGTTACTGCTAAGAGCATCCACATTGTAATATTCAAAAATAAAAGATGGTTAAGTTAACAATGTGTGCTTAAAAAAGTTGTCACATTGTAATAATCAAAGTTAACAACCTCTTAACCAATAATCAAATTTGAGCATTTGAATAATCAAAAGTAGCAATGTTTTTGCCAATAACCAAATTCAGTGGTCCCCACCCTCCACAACTTAACACAACTCGGAAGACTCCTGTTGTGAGCCACGCGTGTTTTAATTGGTCGGCTGAGACTTCCCAACGCGCCTTCTCTGTCTCTCTCTCCTCCTTCCTCATCGTTCTCCTCTTTCCTCTTCATTCTCACCGTCGCTTTCTCTTCTCCTCGTCGTTCTGCCAATGTCTGGTTCAGTTGCCGGCCGCCGTCCCTGTTAAGAATTTCTCTCTCAACGTCTCTGTTATCTCTCTTCTCTCTCCCACATCCAACAAGAACAGGTAGATCTCTCTCATATCCAAGTAATAATCAGATTATTTTTTAGTTTCGATTAACAATTTGCAGTCATTATTATCCGAGTTTAGCATAAATTTTCCTTCGAATCCTCCTGCCAATTTATGTTTGAAATTTTCTTGATTCAAAAAAGTTAGGGCATCCAAGTTGGAAATCACTTGGAAGAACCAAATCGGTTCAAACCTGTTGTTTTACAAGAGTTGGTATTCCCCAAGTATTAATATTAAATAGAACACTTTTGATAAGAGACTCCCCAAATATCAATACTTCAACTCTCTTCTATTATTGAATTTGTCACTCATACCAGAGCATGAATGCCTGCTCTTGACACATACCAACATAATAATACTCTTTGGGTTCAAATTTGTGCTTGAGTTTGGGAATTTAAAAGTGCTGTACTTGTTGAGCCGATTGCTCAATTTTGTGATGGTTTTGCTATGATACTAAACCAAGAACCATGGGATTGAACTGGTTTAGATTTTAGTGATTAGAAAACATTTCCTCTACTAATCAGGTGTTTATGAATGAAAAGAACCTGCATGCACTATTTTTATTCACATTAACTTATGTGCAAATGCTCTTGTGATACAGGACAACTCCCTGGATTAAATGTCTTCCGATAATGACTTTGATTCATCCTCTACATCCTCCTCCTCCTCCTCCTCCAACGATGGTGGGGTGAAATCAATATACCGAGGTGCTGTTATTGCAGCAATTATATATGAGAGGCAGCGACAGAAAAAAAGACCTTGTCCGGATGGTACTATGAAATCACGACGATACATACCTCGTGATAGGATTGGAGCTGGACAAATTTTGACAAGGGATTACTTTGCTGATGATTGCGTATATAGTGATGAAACGTTTCGTCGACGATTCCGGATGCAAAAACCGCTCTTTATGTGCATACATGACACCATTTTACAGCATGATCCAGTGAACTTCCAGCAACGCCGAGATTCTTTTCAGAAGTTGGGTCTGTCTTCTATCCAAAAGGTCACAGCCGCACTCAGTATGTTGGCATATGGAATGGCAGCTGATCAATGTGACGAGTACCTCAAAATAGGAGAGAGCACTGTAATGAAAAGCCTAAAAAAATTTTGCAATGCTGTCATTGAGATCTTCGGAAGTGAGTACTTGAGAACTCCAATTGAGGAGGACATTCAACACATTCTTGCAGAAAATGCTGCTAGAGGGTTTCCAGGCATGGTTGGAAGTTTGGATTGCATGCACTGGAAGTGGAAAAACTGCCCAACCGGATGGCACGACAGTCACGTGAATGGAAAAATTGGAGCCCCCACACTCATCTTAGAGGCTATTGCGACGCACAACCTTTGGATATGGCGTTGTTTCTTTGGGATGGCAGGTACAAATAATGACCTCAATGTTTTAAATAATTCTCATCTTTTCGACCGTATTGTGTCAGGTGAAGCTCTAACATGTAATTCTGTTGTAAATGGGCATCCACACACAATGGGTTACTACCTCTCTGATGGCATATATCTGAAGTGGGCAACACTAATTCAGACAATCAACCATCTAGTCAATGCAAAACAGAAGCTTTTTGCTGAAGCACAGGAGGTGGTAAGAAAGGATGTGGAGCGGGCATTTGGGGTTTTGCAAGCTCGATTTGCTATCGTGAAGGGATCGGTACGCCTTTGGCATCGAGAAGAATGTGGTCTTATTATGAAGATGTGCATTATACTCCATAATATGATAGTAGAGAACGAGGAAGATCCTGAGGAGTGGACACCCCCCGATGGGAAAACGTATGAACCTGTGGCTTTTGATTGAGACGTTAACCTACTTCGATGCAATTGTATTAACCGAATTAAGGCTATGACAAGCTAGGTTACACATAGTCAACTGAAATTGGATCTCATTGAGCATTTGTGGAACCACCATGGAGATGAACATCTCTGATTGTTGCTGTGAATTGATTATGGACCTTTTTTATTCTAATTCCAATTGAACATCTCTTTTTTTTATCTAGTATTGTTTGTGTTGTTTGCAATATATTTTTGGTTGTTTAAGGCCATCGTAATCAACTTCTGTTGCAATTTTGAACTGGAATGAGATATCCATTTTTTATGCCTCGTCACTCTACATGATTTGCACAAGTGAGGAATAAATGGATTAAATGAGAAACCGTGGGAGCTTGTATGCTAGCTGGAGGTTTGCTTTTTCATCCTTGGTCTCGATCGCTTTATTGATTGGAGTTCAAACATAGAGATGAATTTTGCTTATCTGCAAGATGTAAGATTGGAAAATGGTGCTTATGTTGTTGGATAGTTGGACTGCTTGTGAAAGAAATGACTGCAAGATGTCAACCAAGTTTTTAAATTTGTTATTGATACATTCGAGTACCAGACTTATGTAACATGGATTTTTTTTTTGAGAAAACTAATGGTTGGAGTACACAATTAATCTTGCGATAGAAAGTTAACTACTTCTCTATTGTAAGTTAACTTGTCTAAGATCAGAAAGCTCTAGCTAGTGCATGACTGTGATTTCCTTCCAAATGATTGAAGGACAGTAGTAGCCACTGTGGGCCGAGTAAAACTATAGCATATTCCAAACAGTACAACAGCAACTAAGCATGAACAAAGCTACAGCAGCTACAACTACTTGCCTCATTAAATAGTAGAAGTAGAAGAGCAAATAGCAGATAGTGCAGATAGATCAACTACAGTAGAGAATCAAACTGGCATCCTTCACTAGCAGTACTCGAATTCAGCACAATAATAGCAGAACATGGTGCATAGAATCTGCTCAATATAGACCAGCTATGAAGTAGCAGTAGCAGCAGCTAGCTATGTACTGCTTTTGGATTGATATTTTACCATCAGTAATACACTAATCATATCAAACAGATTCCCCATATGTTTATCTGAAAAAATCCCAAGAAGTCTCCAATTCAACAATAGAAGAAGTCCCTAATTCAGCAATAGATTGTATCTAGGTTTCTTTTCACAATCAACAACAGCAAGCAACAGAAGAACCAAAGCAAAAAACACACTAGCAGCCCAGACTATCAAAAACGGAAGCATATATTTGATCAATTGAAGCAATATCAAAGTCTTGCTTGAGAAAATATCCCAGAATATGAAAACAAAATAACTTAGTCCAAACATTACTACTTTAATCTTCACTTGTGTTGCAAAATAACATATTCAAATCCACCACCAACTAGAAGTTGAAGTCATAATTCTTTTCATAGGGCTCGATGTCCCTTAAGAAACCATTTGCCTTGTAGCGCTCAACAATTAGTGATTGTTGGAGCTTCCAATAAGCTGCTTGTTCGGGGGTGAGTCCCAACCATAGATTGCCTCATTACTTTCATTTCTTCACGCAATGTTTTTTGTTCAGCTCTCCTTTTCTTAGCCTCCCATTTCTCCTCATCAGATTTCTTCTTGGCCTCCAATTTCTTGTTCTCAATAATTGCAGTTTGTGCAAGTGTTTCATTGATGTTTTTCAAGTACAAAGTTGACTCCTCATCTCTCCATTCGTTCTTTCTTTTTGCTTTGGCTTTTCGTCTTCCTTCAACAGGTCGGACTTGCTTGTGTTCGTGATCCATTGACTTGAACTCGTCAAGGGGAATCGAACACGGTGTTGATGGAGTAGACGGAGTGCCCAGGTCTTCCAAGTCAATGGCTTGGCTTTATGGGTTTGAAGGTTTTTTGCATCCCTTGGATTTGTTCTGCACAAGAACATGGTCGTTCCACTTTGGACTGTCCTTTAAAAGCTTCCAACAATGCTCGAACTTGAACTTACAAAATTGCATTGGTTTTGCTTGTAATGGTCCCTCAATTTCACCATATTGTTGTTTAGCCTCATCAAGCTACAAAAAAAATAATCATTTGTGCCGATAAAAAAACACACACAATCATTTGATTTATTTATGGAGCAACGATCCAGAATAGTTTAAGCATGCTATCATCACTAGAATAAACATTGTGCATTATAGAATACATAAAAATATTGCAATAATAGTTCATATAAGCATTTCAACAAACAGTTCCAAGGCAGAAAAGTGAACTACAGAGTTTAAGGAGTCGTTAAATTTTTTTCTTGAAATCTACAAGAAGAAAATAATTGGTTTTTACTTACTATCATTTGATCGTTCCATCCGCTTGGATTCAATCGTCCGATCTTTTTGTAATACCCACAAAACTTGGAGACATCATGTGAATATTTTGCAAGCCTTGAGCATTTCTCTCTGTTACTCTGCCCAGAATTTGATGAAAACTCTCTAGAACTCGCAGCCATAACTTGGTAGACTTTTGATCCCTTCCAACCACCGCATCTCCGGAAATATTTAGCCAAGCTTTAACTAGAGCTTCATCTTCAACTTGTGAATAATTTGTTTTCCTTGTTTACCTCTGATTCTCTATTTCCATTTTGGGTTTGACCTTGTGATTCTGATTCCATAGTTTTTTTTTTTTTGGTTGATATTATTCTGATTCCATAGTTTGAGATGAATTTTCCACTGAAGGAAGAAAGAAGAATAAATAGGTGAGAAGAAGGCAGTAGACATGAAAGAATTGGAGGGGACGGGAAAAAATTGGAGGGACAGACTGGTGGGAATTTTTTTCCAGATGAAATAAAGGGTAAAAGTTTGGAGGGAAGAATGAGTTAGCAGTGGACCCATTGATTTTGATTATGGGTACAAAATGAACAATGTGAATCTTCACATTGCTAACTTTAGCAACCCTTTAAATGAATAATCAAAAGCTGACGTGGGAAGTTTTGATTATTCACTTTTGATTATTACGATTACGGATGCTCTAATAATCAAAATGTACCACGTCAATATTTGATTATTTATTTAGTCCATAATTAAATTTAACAATCTCTACCTTCACATTGGTTATCTTTACATCTCTCACAAAAAAAAAAAAAAACCCTATAATGCACATCTGTTCAATCGCAAATGAGTTCCAATCACGCATCCGCCCACACCAAATTATTCGTCTCGATGAGACGATTCTAATATGGGGTGTCTTTGAGTTTGATAATTGAGTCTTGGTTATTGGTAAAAGTTGTTAAGTTTGGTTATAAAATGGGTGGAATTTAGTTATTTGCTAAAAGACTTGTAATTTTGCTTATTACAATGTAAGATTTTTTTAAGTATTGTTGTTAAGTTTGTTTATCCATACACTCGTTTGCTTATTACAATGGGATGCTCTAATAAGAAACTATCTTATTTACGGAGGTACTGTACATAGCACCAACCAATCACAACCATCTATTTGATAAGCGCTCAAGATTGCACAAGCTTGAGTGCTCAAATCCTCCTAATTGTGGCGTTTCTATGTCTATTTGATCACTAAATTCAAATGTTGCACGTAAGGTGTTTTGTCAAGCTTTTTAGGTAAATCATGCTAATAAGGCGGTTTTGTATGCCAATGGATATTCCGGGACCTAACCAAGTCTCCAAGGGCCGCCGGCGCTAATTTCAATGTTGCCAATCTTTGACGTCAACATGGGAAGCACCTTAAGTTCCTTGGTAGTCAAGTTGGCAAGAATTGCGCCAAAGTATGCCAAGCGAGCCAAATGCTCAAGAATGATCCTCGAGAGTGACGGAACACTCAAGGTCATGGAGAGTATTCTCCACCAAGTTTTAGCAGCCACAAGACGAAGTGTTGGATGAAGTTCAGGAGGAGGGATGAGGTTTAAAGCTTCAGTAGGCTGGTTCTGTTGAATTCTGCAGAATGTTATCGATAACAACAAATAATGTTATCGATAACGTCTTCCCATTCGTGCGCCTTAAGCTTACCAAGGACCAGGTGTTATTGATAACATACAGAAAGTTATCGATACCCTTGCACTATCTTGGTCCAAAATTTGTCCAGAGGCAAGGAGAGCGATAACATATAGTTCGTGGTATCGATAACTTTTCTTCCCGGTGAACCATTTTAGTGATGTTATCGATAACAGTTTTGGTGTTATCGATAACAATATGTCCGGGCAGATATTTTTCTTGCTTTTTCAGACTTTCCACTTATGGAAACTTTCTTTTTATGGGTTACTTTTTGGGATTTTTTTTCTGACTTTTGAGGAGAGAGAGAATCTTTTGTGTATATATAGGACCACCTCTCTCCCTCCTTTGAAGTTAGCTCATTACTACTTTTAGGTTTTTTCTCCATTAATGTCATTTTAAGCTTTTCAAGTGTAATTCTCTTTGAACTCAAATAAGTACTTCTTATTCTTTGTTTTCTCATTTATTAAAGTTGTTCATGTGGGTTGGATCTTTATTAATCTCAAGTTTGTTTTCTCTTTTATCAGTTAAAAATGTGTGTTAATTTTAGCATGTCTTCTATTCCTTCAAATATGTGTGAGTAGTCGATTAGGCTTGGCACCGGAGTGATTAACGCTCCGAGATTTAAGTCTATCTTATCTTTCTTAATTCTCGACTTAAAGTTTGATAAGGAAAATGAGCATAGTTCGGCTTTTATGTAACAAAACTTGCCAATGTTAATCTCCGGTGATCATGTGCTCGCTCACATGGTTTCGGAGCGATGTCTCAGTTTGTGTTTGCCAAAAGAACAAAAGAGCTCACTCATTTTTCATGTCACACTTCTAGTCTTTATTGGTTTCACTGCTAAATCTTCCGGTTGATAGCCTATGCCGTGTGATTCAACCGAGTTTTCTTTGAGAAAGGTTGGAAGATTTAATTTCAGGGCGTTAATCATTCCAACGCCTTGCCGCTTGTTTTAACTTGGTAAAAACTCAATCCCTAGTCTTTTCTTATTAGAGCATTTCCATTACCGTCAAGCAAAACTAAAAGTTGGCCGTCTAAATGCCGCAAACCTTTACACCTAAAAATCCTAGCAAGTTATAAGGAATTATCTCTGTGGATACGATCCCGGACTTTTTGGTATTTATGCTGACAACGACCTATCCCTACGCTCGGGGTAAACCAACCTGTTTTAACGGTTAGGTTGTGGAAGAAGTATATTTTGGCGCCGTTGCCAGGGATCTTTCTTCTATAGCTTATTGGGAGGTTCAACAAATCATTGTAAGTATTCCATTTATTTTACCTTTGTGCATTGCCTACTAGCGCTAGCTGATACCTCTAATCGATCATACTATCAACTTGAGGTGTAACGAAGCTAGTTCTAGTATCCACTGCCTTTTTTTTTCTTTTCTCTTATTGCACATATTTATATTGAGGCGACGGCATAGCCCCTCATAACTGTCTTGAGAGAGAGGTGGCAGCATTTGCCCCTCCAGTCTGAGTTTTTATTGCAGAGCGGTCCTATAGCTCTTAATTGGTGAAGCGGAGGTTCATGCTAGTGGTTTATCGAAGTCCCCGTTCAAATTGACTTAATCGATCCAGTTCTCCGCCTCACGAAAGGACCACTCTCCGGGCTTATTCTCCACCAAGGCAACCGCCTCGCCTTATTCTCCACTAAGGCAACCGATGGCAGATGAAGAAGTTCCTCCGGTTAGGACCCTTAAGGATTATTTGAATCCGGAACGGGTCACCCAACTATCACCGATCGTCTTTCCATGGCCCACTACTGCTGCAAACACATTCGTGTTCAAATCAGATTATCACCGTTGTATTCCCACATTCCATGGGTTGGAGCGTGAAGACCTGTATCAGCATATCCGAGAATTTGAGGAAGTTCTCCAATCCTTTGTTAATGGGGAAGTACTTCTCAACCAAGCAAGACTGAGGCTTTTCCCTTTTACCTTAAAGGATAAAGCTAAGATGTGGTTTCATTCTTTGAAGCCTCAGTCTTTGAACACTTGGGCGGAAGTTCAAGATGCTTTTGACAAGAAGTTTTTTCCGGCTAGCTGAACTAAGCTTTTGATGGACCAAATTCAGACCTTCAAGCAGCGTGAGGGAGAAGCTTTCCATCAGTATTGGGAGCGTTACAAGGATTTGCTGTCGGCGGTCCCTCACCACAACTTTGCTTTATATCAGATTATCCACTACTTCCATTTGGGATGTTCACAACAAAGCAAGCAACTGCTTGACAACATGTGCTCCGGTGGTTTCATGAATAAGTCTGTCGATGATGGTTGGGATTATCTGGATGAAGTGGCTAAGAAGTCGTTAACTTGGAATTATGAAGATGCCGGTGATCGGGCAATGGCGAATCAAGGCCCCAGTGGCTCCGGGAAGTTCTCTATCAATGAGCACAATGCTATCGAAACCCGGATGGAGCAGCTAGTTCAAAAGCTGGAAAAGATGGAATTGAAAGGGGTGAAAGAGGTTAGAAAAGTTCAAGCAGTGGAGATGTGTTCTATATGTGAGACATCGGGCCATTCCACTGACAATTGCTTGTCCATTCCTACTCTCAAGCAGCATTTCAACAACCTCAACCTCCCGATCGAAGAAGTGAGTGCAATCAACCAACGCTTTGAATCATTCCCTCCGAACTTCAACCAAGGTCAAAGGCAACATCCGGGATTCCATTGGAATAATCAAATAGAAGGAGGACCCTCTCTGTAGACACCTTATTCTGGACCATCCGGATAACGCTGTTTTATGGTCTTGTTTACTTTCCCAATGATGATTATGGTCAAGAACAGTCTAAGGTCGATGGTGGTGTGTTTGAGCTTTGAGTGTTCCGAAACTCATCCAAACTCTTTCAATACCTATTTTAAACCCTTCAAGCCAGAACCAAATGGCCCCAGCAAAACCAAACTTGCTTACGCCAGTCCTGCTCTGACGTATGCCAGTCGACTGCCATGTGTCAGTCATCGACCGTTGACTCAGTTGTTACTAGCGCACGCCAGTCCAGGCCTGGCGCACGCCAGTCAAATCCAGTCAAAGCATCACTATTCAACCACGTGCTCGGGACTTTTGTTGCCAACCTGACGTAGTCCACAGTTCCTGATGATTAGATTCGTTTGGCCGGCTCCCCCTCTCTCCTACACCCCCTTTCAACCCAAGTCCCATGCATTTAATGCATGGGACTCCTCCCTCTAACCCAACCAAGCTCTTAACCCAACTGATCAGCCTCTCCCTTAGTCCACTCTCCCTCTATAAATACCCCCCCTTGCATTCATTTGCAAGGGATTAGCCACATTATGAGCCAAAAGCCCTTTCTCTCTTCTCCATTGTTCTTTCTTTCTTCTCCATTGGAAGAGAAATAAGAGGAGTCTTCTCTCACATACCCCACTGTTATTCAGCCTTCTTCCATCCTCCATTTTCAACTACAAGGCTCAAAACCACCATCAAACCTCAAACCAAAGGTATACCACCTTTGCGTGGCTTTTTATTTTTAATCCCTGAGTGGAACCAGAAGGGCCCAGGCTAGTAACCAATACTAGTCCTAGTCTTAAACTGGTAAAATAAAAAGATCATATGAAATGAAAGATGGCGCACGCCAGTCATGTCAAGCCGTACGCCATTCATGGGGGTGCTGCTAAGCTCATTGATCTCGATGGAAATGAGTTCAACACCCTGGTCAACCTGGATCAACTTAAGCGTTACTATCCCTAAGAGATACTCGTTGGATCGAAAACCACAAGGGTGGGCGATTCCAAGCAAAAGTTAGAGTAGCCTGCTAGATCGAAAACCTAAGGAGGTGGTCTAGGAAAAAATAAATAGGGAAAAGTCGAAAGCTCGCTAGACCGAAAACCTGATAAGGCGGTTCTAGGCAAAAGTTAGAGTGTAAAAGGAGAGGTAAAACACACGAGCGAACCTTTGCTTGAACTACGTTCTGACCTGATTCCCTGCAAGGGATATGTAGGCAGTCTCTCTTTAAGATCCGGTCATTTTCTATCAAGTTGATCCATGGTCTGACATTTTGGGTTTGTATCAAGGCCGAGATAGTTCAAAGGGTGAGTCGAAGCTGTATTGGGGATTTAAAAGGGGGAAACCCTTCATCTTTCAACTTTATTGCAAATTACCACTTCTAAAATACAAGCTGAGCATAAAAGCCTTAAAACAGTGAAGCATGAAAAACAGAACAAAGTGCTTGAGAAGCCTAACAGTTCATAGTTTATTCTAAGTACAGTAAAGTGGTTCGGAGTCAGTCGATATTTTCTCTTACGCGCACATCTGCTCTTAGCCATTGTCTATAGCGGTTTCTCAGTCGAGGGTTAAAGTCCGGCATTTCTGCCTAGAGAATTCTAAGGCTCCAGCGCCTCTGATATCTATTGAGTGTCTGAGCGTTGAAGTTGGGAACTCGAAAGTTCCCGGTGCTCATGCAGTTATTCTTTTGGGGAGCGCCCAGCTAACGAAGAATGCGGCCATGGATGTAAAAGGTGAAGCCAGTTAGCCCTGCAATAACCACTCTATCAAAGCCATCAGAATGGATAGTCATGTCCGGAAGGTCCATGTAATAACTCTGAATTTCAATTAATAAAAAGTTATTTTTATTATTCGAATTATTAATTTTAATTGCTTGAATTGCGTTAAATCCTGAAAATTGTCATAATTGCACTTTGGCCCCTCAAGTTTCATTTCTTGCACTTTAGTCCTTCTTAGCAAGCCTAGTTAGCATCTAACCATCCGGTTAGGGTAACTAAACCGAAAAGTTACCTAGTCATTGCAAAATGACCATTTTGCCTCTCATTGGAACTTTTGACCCTTTTGAACCCTTAACTTAGAATTTTAATATTCTTTTTCTTTTAATCAAATTGGATTATTTCGTTGTCCATTGGACAATATTGGTTAGGGAAACTATTACCCATTGGATAATAGAATCTCATTTGTTTATATTAAAAGTGTATCTACTTTAAAGTACTTTTTGATTTTTTTAATATTAAAAGTGACCTAATAGCTATTATCCATTGGATAATAG
>BPLS01027062.1:4905-15049 GCA_019656275.1 Rhododendron kiyosumense
GATTGTATTACAAAGAATCGTATTACCGACACATTACGCTAATCATGAGAGATTTGCAACAATTAAATCAAGTTAAATACAACCATGAACCACCCAAGAAAAAGTTCCAAAATGAAAAAAAAAAAGAAAAAAAAAGCTAGCAACGAAAGACTCATATATATTATATAGTAGAATTAACAATCATTTAATTTTCCTGCCCAAGATAACATCGACCCATTTGAACTCTCATTAGTATGCTTGAATTTTTATTAAGTATTAAAGAATGAACAAGTACGAGTGAAGATCCTAAGGAACTGGTGGTCGGGAAGGTATAGACCTGAGACTTAGGTGTTTGCATCTTTTTAAGGTTTCAAGTTTGATATCTCTTAGATATGCTATCAATTCTTTTGGGACAAGGTCATACGAAGCTTTGTTTCTGTTTTAATTGAGCTTCCCGCAAGCGAGTGGTGATGAGATTCAGCCGCATGCATAATTATTTACGGTGCGCGAAAGTTGGCAAATTGATAGACTATCCTATTGGAGAAATACGTTGACTCATTATTAAAAATAGGGTGGTTCCAAAACTAAGCAAATGAAAGAATCCAGTTTACAAGGAATTAAGAACCGCGTCGGCATTGCCGTAAATTGTATCCAAAAGTTTCTTCCTTCTTGTACTTCTCAATCATCTGATACTGACAATAATTTAATTACTAGAATTCTTTTTAAAAAAAGGAATTGTTATTCAAATAATCATTGTGTGAAAGTTTTTACACGAGGGGTGGGAAAAAACTTATTCCCACTTTTGGTGTAATCAATTTTAAATGAGGAGTGAGAAAAAAGTTTTACACGAGGAGTGAAAAGAATTTTTTTTAAAATTTTTTTATGTCACTCCTCGTGTAAAACCGTTCACACCAAACAATTAAAAACAATAACCACAATTTGGTGTTCAAAAAAGTAAGTTGACTTCGAAAGTAAGGAAGCTAGGTTTTCAAAAAATATTTTTATATTTTTCAATTTTTCGTGGCTGAGGATAAGTTGAGCTAATATTATAATGGCATCCCTAACCCACCGTCCATTTTCCATTTCTCCACTTGAGATGACCAACTTTTTAGGAAAAGCAACCCTAACCAATCATCTATTCCCTCCCTTAATTTGGGAGAATCAAGTTTGGTATTCCCAAATTAATTTGGAGGAGGGAAAATATGGAGAATCTCCTCCATTTCACTATACACTCTCTCCAAATTAAATCTCATTTTATTAATCAAATTAAGATAGGCAATCAAGTTTCTTAGTTGTTCCTTTTATCATCAATATTAAAATGTTCACACAGTCACTTTTATATTGAGCCATCAGGTTCAGTTGAGGTGCGCAAAAGCTGACCTTACAGTTAAGTGATAAATTGATGGACTCTCGGAGAAATATGTTGACTTATTCAAAATTTTGGTTTTTTTATTCTTCTTGTTTTTGTCTTTATTCAACAAAAATTCACGTTTGTTAGTTTTGCGCCTAACTTTTGTGCATTATTGATTTTTCTCATCAAGACGAATCAGGAAAGTAAAATATTATGACTTTTACACAAATATTTTTTAGAATATCCAAGATAAAGCCCAAAAATCCAACTTTATCCTAGAAAGATGCAAGCTTTTTGGACAACTGAGCTAACCCCAATTCTTTGACTATAACGGCAATTTATAATATCAGGCGGCACCAGTTGGTTCCAGCCCTGTTTGCTAAGCATCCTTGTTACGTATTTAGGATCCGAACATCACCCATGACTACCCTCACGCTGTGAATTCATATGGCGAAGATGAAGTTTTCGCCTTTTTGAAAAGGATATCAACTCCTATGAATTCTTAGTGTGAGGTAAGTGATGGGTGATATTATAGTATCCTAACAAATTTAGACAAAGATGAAGTTTTCTCCTTTTCGAAAAATACATCCATGTACAAGGCCCGGCCGAACCTAATACTTGAGACATATCTTAAGATCTATGACATAACCCATTTTTGCGTCGCAGGTTTTTAGATATTGAACGCAATTATCTTATTCAATCATACATCATAGATGACGTACTTTAAATGATTTCGAAGAACGTTAAGCTCTATTAATTTAATAGGTGGTTAAATTGTAGGTACTAAAAATATTTCATACTTCGTTATCAATAAATTAATTATGTATTTCGCAAAGCTTGGATCCCAACTATTTGAATTTTCTTGGTGCTTGCTATTATATTTCTTTTTGATAGACAGCTATTATATTTCTCATGCTTGAACTTTCAGTATTTGACGCCTAGCTCATTCAAACAAGACCTGGTTACACCTCCTTTTTTTTTTTTTTTTATTGCTTATAAAATGGAATGCGGATATATAATATTCAAAATGACAGTTATTCTCATAAATTTGACAGCTAATAACATTTGAAAATAAGACATGGCGTCATGGACGGCTTTACTATTACTTGATCAGGAGGTTTTGTAATTTTTTCAATATAATTTTATTTTTCTTTGTAATTGTTTGCTTTGAGTTATTCGTGCATAGCCAACGTAAGTAAAATTTTACTTAATTTGTGAGTAAGTAGATTGTATCATAACAAAACAAGATAAATTAGTTCAATTTATTTTTAATCAAACAATTTTTTTGTTTAAGACAGAGTTTTCATCACAAAAATTTTCTATACAATTTTGTCACAGCTGAAGCAAAATTCTGGAGCTGCCCATGCACAGAGTTATGTGGATCACATATGACCTTGGCCACCTTCATTCAATCAACCAACTAGCAAAATAAAGTGAAATGTAGTGATACCGCTATTTACTTACACCAGAATTTAAAATTTTTATTTCCATTTTCCTATATAAAAATGTTAATGATTTTCGTTGACTATAATCCTATTTATTTGCCAGATATAATTAAGAATTGCCAGCTGTTTGCATCACTAGCAAGTCTAGCTTGCTGTGAGCTGTGAGAATGTCACTAACACGTAATGGGATTGGACAATTTTACAACCACTCTTTTTAAAATTTATTCAAGATTTTTTATTTTTTTTGGGGGGGGAGGGGGAATTTATCCAGATATTATTCCTCTTCTTAATTAGTTCTTACAACTTGATGTCTAGTTCAATGGACCGACCGATAAATTCAAAAGACCAAATCGATCTTGTTTTTATTGGAGAACCAACTATATATTAAATCCAGGACCAATTTCTGTATAATTTTTTTCCCTCGTTTATTTATTAAACGTTGGAGCAAATGTTACTGCTAATTAGTTTCATGACGCATACTCTTAGACTTCTTCTTTTTTTTTTTTTAATTTGACTAACCTGCCTCCACGGCTTTTGTATTTTTTAGTGATTTGTGTATCTACCCCAATGATAAGTCTATTATTCCTTTGCCGATTAAGAAAAAAAAAGAGTATTATTCCTTTCAATTAGAAGGATTTCACTTTCTACTACTCTCGCATGATACGATCATTGGGTGAAATGACTTTATCCGTGGTGTTACTATTATGTCACCATCTTGAAAAATTCAAACATAAACACAGTAGTATTTAATTGCAGGGTAATTTTCATGGAAAATGACCTCCTAGGACGTGTTTTGATAATTAATATCCGTCAAAGACAAGCTAAGAACATTTGTTAATACTGAAAATGTCTTTGGTGGGTATTAATTATTAAAACATGTCATTGGCCGTCATTTTCCCTAATTTTCATAAGCGATGGTCAGTACTTGTATTAGGGATGCGAACTAGTCAAGCAAAATGGAGTTTTAAGAGATGTCTGAGATCAGGTCTTTTAAAATCAAGTGACCTCCTATTCGGCTTGAGCTCGATTCCCCTTTTGAACAAGTCTATTTAAATGAATCCAACCCATCTACATGAGTTGACTATGACTAACTTGAGCTCAACTTGTTTATCATATGAGCCAAAATTTTATTCAAACTTGGGTCATTCACTAAACGAATCTTGCCGAACTAAGCCTTAAGAACATCCGCATCACACTAGCTTCTTTCCCCCCAAAACTATAGTAACAAGCTTCTTTCCCCCCAAAACGAATCTTGCCGAACTAAATTGGCCTCACATCAACCTCTTTATTGGTGGGGACCGCTTGCCAAATCTACTCCAGCAGTCTCTCTTCATCTCAGACGAGTCACTATTCATTCGTTATTCATCCGTTAAGAAATGTTTTATACAGTATATATTAGTTTCTAAACCGGCACTTTGTCTCTCCCACTCCTTCTTTTTTCTGAATTCAACCCGTAGAACGCCTTACGAATTTGAAATAGTCCTTACCGATATCGAATTGAGCTAATTTTTTTAAGAAGCCATAAAAAAATATTTTAAGAATAATTAGCGATTTAAATCATTTTTGTAGGATACATAATGGGCCCCGCAAAAATTATCAATTTCTTGCCCTGTGCCCCAAATAGGAGGACTCTTGATAGGAAATATTTAATTGAAAAGAAAATAAGAGTAAATAATATTTTTTTATGGAATAGTTTTAATATGGAGAGTCTAATGCAGTAGATATTTTAAAAAACGAATAACTAAAGTAATTTTGTCTTGTTATCTTTGGAACTTAAAAAGAATTTTTCAAAAAATTTCCCATACTTTCAATATTTCTCTCTATCTCTCTCCACTTATTACTCCTACTATTTTTCAAAAAAAATTTCAAATTCCAATCTAAACAAAGAATTAAAGTGAGTTTTTAAGATATTCGAGTAATTTGATCCAAAATTTAAAAACCTAAGGTGAATGCTCTAACATAGCTTGCAAACAACATCAATTCGGAACTGGGGGGGGTTTGTTGCCCGGGTTTTGGGGCCCACTCCGATCTCGCTCCGAAGATCGGAATCGTTTACTTTGTAAAGCTCGTCGAGTAAAACAACTATACAAAAAATTAGCTTAATTGGATATTATTAAGTGCTTAATCGGATCTCTTTTAATCTTGAAAAGAATGGATCCGAAACATTAGATCAAATCCACTGTAACCATAGACCGAGAGTTATATGGGCTCCGATCAGGCACTTAATGATATCCAATTAAGCTGATTTTTTGCATAGTTATTTTACTCGACGAGCTCTATTAAGTGAACGATTCCAATTATTGGAGCGAGATTGGGGTGGGCCCCAAAACCAGGCAGCAGCACACTGCTGTCCCCAAGGGGGACAGCAGCCCCCCAGCGTCCCATGATTCGTTTGCAGCTCCAACGTACAGCTCGGAGAAAATGAGCAAAACCTGTGAGTGTGAGCAGTATGAATTGGGGTAGGTCACTGTACACCTCAAAACCTGTCATTACGGAGTGGAAATAAAAATTTAAAGTCAAACCACATCTCTCTCTCCCCGGTCTACACGTTGGGTTGGGTGGTCCTAAAGGGATCTTCCCTTTTCGTGATATAAAAAGAAGCCGATGCGTTTACAGAGTTTTGAGATCAACTCTCAATTCCTCATTTTGGTATCAGTAGCATCTTCTTCTTCTTCTATTCTCGCTGCTGCTTCTCCTGTTATTCTCCGCACATGGGAACTCAATCTCCAACTGATCAGGACTATGCCTTCAAAACAGTAAGAACACACACTCTCTCTCTCTCTCTCTCATATATATATATACACATATAGAACCAATGCAAGTATATGATTCGAAATGATGCTCTGTTTTCTGGGAATGTAAAGTTATGAGCTTTGGCCCCCAAATATTCCCGACTGAGGCTTTGTTCCACGGGGGCTTTTTCTTATTTTGTCTTTATTATTATTATTTTTTATCTTAGATGGTAGTATTTTTAAGATTTTCTCTCCTTTCATGGTCCTGCGATTCGCGTTTTTTATTTTGTAGATTTTAATGTATTTTTGAAATGTGCAACAAATCAGATTTAATGGGACATTGCAAATTTATTAGAACTGTTGGTCGGTATATTTCTCTTATTATAAACGCGTGTTTTTTAACATAAAAAACCAGCTTGTACATGTTTCGACTAATTTCAGGACTTGGAATTGACAACAGGGCAAAAACTCAATGGCTCTAGGATTTGAACTGTTTAACTTTCGTAAAATTCAAATAGGCGGTCTCATGGTGATTGGTGGTTTTCATGCACCAATCCCCTTGTTTTGAGCATACCTTAGGCCATGTTTCCACTAGCAAGAAACAAAAAAAACTTAGGCCTTTTTTTTTTTTTTTTTCACATTAATCAACAAGTTTTGGCCATATAGTAGTATTGGAGAGGTGTTAGGGGCACATACATGTGTAGTTGAGGTGATGTGCCTCTAGCATTTTTGTTAGTTTTTTTGCTTTCTCTGTTGAAAAAGAAAAGCGTAATAATTACTAGATCCAATCCCCATAATTAAGGCGCATATTTCTAGCACATGGCTTGGTTGGCGTTCAAATTTCCCTTCACTTATCTGTTTAATTAATTTAGAGATCAGACCGTTGGAAACCTTTTAGTACTAGCATCTCGGGCTATGCGGAGGCATTAAGCTTTTAAATATCTGCAGTTGCGTATCTTATCGGCCAATACGTATCGTTTAGTCATCTGAGTATGTTACACCTTGATATAGCGGTGAGATAAAAAATAAATAAATAAATGCATAGTTATCAGTTTCTATTGCGTATCGGTCTCTTTAATTCTGATTCACGGTTTATGGTTGTCGGCTGATACTTGACCATTACACGTGATTTAAACACTTATATTTTTTTTCTTCATAAAATTATCTTGCAATAGGAGTGTTCCTTGGGGATTTCTTTCCTATAACAGGCCTAACTGGAAACTAGAAGTCAACTGCAACTTGAGTACTGTTTTGGATAGTCGTGTAAGGACTTTCCTTAAAAAAATTCACGGCCACTGCAATCGATTCCCGTTACGTATAGTTCTATACTCTCAATACCGTTACACCATGACCATTTACCGTTATGTGTCCCTATACCGTTACATAAGACAGTGATAGGCATCCAAAGAAATGAACTTGTAAACTTTTGCTCACTAATTTTGTAAGCCAGCAAAAGGAAAGCTGGATCTCCTGTTGGGGTCTGATCTTCTCTATCCCGAAAGTTCTTGTGCTTCTGTGTCAAGGGATTTTTCGGCCGTTGGATTGTGTGATTTTTTTAATATTTTAAATTCAACGGCCAAAAAATCCCTCGGTACATAGGCACAAGAGTTTTCAACACAACACTATGAATCTCGATAATTTATTTCCTTTTATGGATACTTTCATGGACTGGATTTCATGTGTTGATAGAAGTAGAATCTAGATGTTCGATTTCTTGATTTTTTTGGGTGGGAATTATCCTTTCAACGGGATTTACCAGATGAACTGTCCTGATTCTTCCTCCAATTGCAATCATACTTCAGCTATTTCCAGATTTGTCTGAAATAGTTTCCACTGTTTACATAACGGTGTGTTTGGATGTTGCGGAATAAAAAGAAAGGGAAATTATGGGAAAAGTGTTTTCTTTTCCTTTGCTTGATTTTGCAGGAAAAAATAGTGGAAAGAAATTATAAAGGAAAATAATTAAGGATGAGAAACAAAGTCAACTTTCTGCTACTGTTTCATTGATGCATTCTCTTTCTCTTGCTCTTTCAGGAGGAAATGGCCTTCAAGAGGTCCTACGTAGTCGATACACCCGATACAGTACGTAATTCTCGACAATTGGGAGTGTTTTGTGCTGATTAATTATTTTGTTGGATTATAAATTCTAGATTGTAAATTCTGAAAAAACTTATATTCTGTATTGTAAAAGTGGTTTATGAAGCATCGACACAATCGCCATATTTGTGTCAAATACTTGGGGACACAAACATGCCAGGACAAACACGTGCGGGCCATGCCTATTTGATTTTAATATTTTTTATGGTGGGACGGTTGGGGGCGCTGCGATGTGTTTTTTTTTTTAAAATAATTTTTAAAAGCTTTTCCGAGCTAAAGTACGGCAAAAGTGAAATATAAAATGTATGTATATTTGCATAGGGATACACTATCAGTCGATATTGCATTCGATAGGAGTCTATCACCTAAAAGTTACTGGTTATAATATATGTTTTTTAATGTGAAGAAATTATATTAAAAAAGTTGTATCTTTGTGGTGTTTGTGTCCCCATTTTTTTAAGAATTGCCGTATCCCGTATCTGCCACTGGTCGTGTCTGTTTTAGTATCCGTTCTGCATAGTGTTTGGTAAATTTTTGAAAAATAAATTATGGATTCTGAAAGTGTTTGGTGATATATTTGGTTTATTGTTTTTCTTTCTGGACAAACGAGGTTATGAAGTAGTTTTAAAACATGTGTAACGATCAGCCGCAGGTTGACACACGGACTGAGAAGGAGAAGGCGATTGACGAGTGGCTTCCGGTCACCTCTTCTAGAAATGCAAAATGGTGGTACGCAGCTTTCCACAATGTCACTGCCATGGTTGGAGCTGGAGTCCTCAGTCTCCCTTCTGCAATGGCAAATCTAGGATGGTATGCAGGATCATTATCCCCTACATATTCATTTACCTTAGAAGTTCTCAAAGATAATTAAAACACCAATTTAACCATTTTCATCTTTCAAGCAAAAATCATATTATTGAACTTGTTTTTTCCTCTTTTCAGGGGACCTGGTGTGACCATACTAATACTATCATGGGTTATTACTTTGTACACACTGTGGCAAATGGTTGAGATGCATGAGATGGTACCTGGAAAACGTTTCGACAGATACCATGAGCTGGGGCAGCACGCGTTTGGTGAGAAGCTCGGTCTCTATGTTGTGGTGCCCCAACAGCTCATTTGCGAGGTGGGAGTGGACATAGTCTATATGGTTACCGGAGGGAAGTCATTGAAGAAATTCCACGATTTGGTGTGCAAAGATTGCAAAGATATCAAGCTTACCTTCTTCATCATGATATTTGCCTCGGCCCATTTCGTGCTCTCCCATCTTCCCAACTTCAACTCCATCTCTGGTTTGTCTCTGGCTGCTGCAGTTATGTCCTTGAGGTAAATCCCTTTTTGTTCGCGGCCAATACATTACATTTTCAAGGAATTTCTTTTATGTTAGCTTGAAAACATGAAGAGCACTGCTAGTTGAACCTAATTTTACCCTTTACATATTATGAGCATCTATACCAGAATAGGAAAAGATAACCTCAATTCTCTTCGATTTTGAAAGCAGAAGAAGATATTTGTAGAAGATTCTGTACTTTTCCTAAATCTTGTTCATTTCGAAGCACAATCCATGGCAATTTGCAACATCTTATTCTGTAATAGTTCAACATGGGCAATATATTCAAAAGAGTTTCCCTGTAACTAAGGTTTAATTTTTCTTCAATTTTTTTTTTATGTTGTAGCTACTCTACAATTGCTTGGACTGCTTCTGTTCACAAGGGGGTGCAAAAGGATGTGCACTATGGCAACCCTAATACGACCACGCCGGGAAAGGTGTTCGGTTTTTTTAATGCCTTGGGTGATGTTGCTTTTGCCTATGCTGGGCACAATGTGGTCTTAGAGATTCAAGCCACAATCCCATCTACCCCTGAGAGGCCATCCAAGGTCCCTATGTGGAGGGGAGTCCTCGTTGCCTACATAGTTGTGGCCTTGTGTTACTTCCCTGTCGCTATAATCGGGTTCTGGATGTTTGGGAACCAAGTTCAAGACAATATCCTCATCTCATTGGAGAAACCCACTTGGCTCATTGCAATGGCTAACATGTTTGTTGTTGTTCACGTTATCGGAAGCTATCAGGTACCAAACACTTCGTTTTGATGAAGTTGTTCAAATGATTTCTCAGTTTTGAATGAGTTTTGGGGCCTTTTTTTGTCTAATCTGTCTTTGTTGTTGTTGATTTAGATCTACGCAATGCCGGTGTTTGACATGATAGAAACTCTTCTGGTAAAGAAATTGCGCTTCAAGCCCAGTTGGATGCTTCGCTTTGCTTCACGAAATATATACGTGGGTAAGTGAACTCTACTCGTAATCCAAACTGCTGCATTACATAGAAGGAGAAGTTGCGTTCTTCTCTCATGTTGATATCATTTCTCCCTTTTCTTGCAGCTTTCACAATGTTTATCGCCATAACCTTCCCTTTCTTTGGCGCTCTTCTTGGTTTCTTCGGAGGGTTTGCGTTTGCACCAACAACATTCTTCGTAAGCAACTATACATACATATGGTTCTTTTCTATACTGAGAATTCAGAAAATGGTTCTCGCGACTAAA
>BPLS01027062.1:33697-52725 GCA_019656275.1 Rhododendron kiyosumense
CTCTCTCTCTCTCTCTCTCTCTCTCTCTCTCTCTCTCTCTCTCCCCGTGTGTGTGTGTGTCTCTCCCCCCCTATGTGACAATGAGCAGTTCAAGCAACTCCAATCCGAATATGAGCCCTAACCAGCAATTTTGTCTCTGTGGACAAAGGTCTCCTTTGAAGACATCATATAAGGAAGAGAACCCAGGGAGGAGGTTCATAGGCTGCATAAATTACAAGGTAATGAATTAAATTCCTTTATTACAGCTTTGGTAATTCTTGGAATGTAAATGATTTGTGGAATGGATTTTGACTGTGTAAATATTCTTTGGTAATCCATTGACTCTGTAAATGTTTAGACAAATCGCAAGTGCAAATTTTTTGACTGGGTTGATCCTCCAACGTGCACAAGAGGAAAGGATTTTGGCAACCATGTTATCAAGCTGTTAAGGAAGGCAGAGGGAGAAAATGCAGAATTGAAGGAAAAATTGCAGAAATTTGAAGAGGAAAATGCAGAATTGAAGAGGTATATTGTAGAAAATGAGGAGGAAATTGAATCATTGATGAACCTTGTACAAAAGCTAAATGGAGAGGTGCAACAATTGTCTACACAGAACCAAGAAACAATCAAGAGAAGTGAGGAGTTGGTGAATCTCTCAACACAATCGCGTCGGAAAAAATGGCAAAAGCAGCTGATTGTATTGTCTTTGCTTGTCATTTGTATAGCCATGTTTTATAAGTATTGTAATGTGGTTCCAAATGGCAAACTCCTAGCATTGCCATGAGAAGCACCTTTGTACTGAAAAGGGCACATCCAGTCCAAATGTCTAGTAGCTATCTGTAATGTTGTTCGATATGAATGAATGAATGTTTCCTGGCATTATGAATGCATCTCAAATCCCTAGCATTATGTTTTTTTGATAAGTACTTTGTTTGGGCACGGAAACAACGGAGCAAGATAAGAGTTTGAATCTATAAAAGCTATAAACTCATCTAATTAAAATGAGAACTCAAAAAGCTCCAGCTTGTGTAGAGACTGATTTTCCTTCCAAATGATAGCAGGTCAGTGGTAGCCACTGTGGGCCGAGCAGAACTATAGCAGCTTCGAAATGGTTAAACTACAACAACAACTAAGCATGAGCAAAGTACAACAGCTACAACTACTTGTCTCGTTTGACCTCCAAAAAATAGCCTAATTCAGCTCTTAAAACAGCCCCAAAAATCAACTGTATTCCAGTTCCAAAACAGCCAAAAATCTGCTCCAAACCAGTCACAAAACTAGCCCCAAAAGTCAGCTGCATTCTAGTTCCATAACAGCCAAAAATCTGCTCCGAACGAATCACAAAACCAGCCCCATTTCAGTCCAAAATCATCTCCGAAGCGACCCTGTACCCACCTCGAAACAGCCGCAAACACTCCAGTCCACCCAAACAGCAAACCAACTGTAATTGAATGGCTGCAACAGTTGGACTACCAAGTAATAGCAAAAAATAGGACTTCACACTTGACTTCCAATACAAAAGTCCAACATAGAATGGTAGAATTTCAAAAAGCAAGGATAATATAATTCAGCAATTAAAAGTTTGAAGCCATGATGAAGGCCTAATCCATGACAAAATAAACCAAAAGATGAGAGCTAGAAATAGTAGCAAACTGAGGCATCAATAGCAACTGGGGACAGCCATAATGGTACCATAAACAGCCATAATACTAGCAAAAGAAGGTTTTTTCAGCCATCATAGTAGCAAAAGAATGCTAGCAACAGAAGACTTTTTCAGCTATAACAGTAGCAACAAAAGGCTCTTTCAGCCATAACAGTAGCAAAAAAAAAAACTAGCAAAAGAAGGCTCTTTCAGCTATAACAGTAGCAACAAAAGGCTCTTTCAGCCATAACAGTAGCAAAAAAAAAACTAGCAAAAGAAGGCTTTTTCAGCCACAAAAAGACGGCTTTTTCACCCATAACAGTAGCAAAAAAAGTCTAGCTAGATAGACCATATAATAGCTATAAAACTGAAATTTAAGGGGCACCTCCCCTTCTAGCTGCACCTCCCCTTTTAGCTGTACCTCCCCTTCTACAGGGGGCCTTGGGTGTGGGCTGTGATGGCTGTGATGGTTGAGTGAACATTGGTTGTGAGATTGGCTGACTGCATTGCTGTTCTTTGGACATTGGTGTTGTGAAATTAGATGAGCAAGTCCTCACATTATGCCCCTTTCCCCCACATCTTCTACAGCTCAATTTGTTAAGATACCTCTTCATTTTTTTGGTTCCATCACTTTGAGCGGGTGGCTCATCTGGTTCCCTCCTTCTGCATTTCTTAGGCCTCCCAGACTTCCTAGTGTAATGTGGGGGTTCAATTGGTGGTTTGTTTGTATTCTCCCACATGTCCATCCCATTCATGGGGTATATGACATGTTTGTAGGTGTTGATGTATGCTTGCTTCTGGTAGAAGTCATGCACAAGGCCCTCAGCTTTCTTTTTTGAATCTCTTAAGACAGCAAGTGCATGTGCACAAGGGATACCTGTCAACATATAAGTAAAGCACGTCATTAGTTACATAAGTAAAATAACGCAAACTAACTTAAACATAAGTAAGATACAATCATACCTGTCAAGTCCCACCTTCTACAAGTGCATGTTTTTGCATTCATGTCAACACAAAACTGATTTCCATGACGAAAACCTCTAAGTTCAAACTGGTTGTCCCCAGTTAAGACAACAATGTATTCGCTGCAAAGTGCAATGTTCTTGTCCAATAACTTGACAATCTTTGGACCAATCTGACCATGCCATTTCTCAACAGAGGCCCTCCTCTTCACTAAATGTCTTATCATGTAAATTCTAATCCTCTCTAGCATGGTTAGGATTGGCTTGTCCCTAGCATCGAGTATTGCAGCATTGAATGACTCACAAAGGTTATTTAAGAGCATGTCACATTTGGTAGCAACATTAAAATGTGATCTAGACCAATGGTGGGGTTCATGCTTAGCAAGCCACTTAAACGCTGCCCCATCCTCTTTCTTGAACTCTTCCATAAGTTTGCTAAACCTCCCCATGTAGGTAGCCCTAGCAAGATTCCACAGCCTATCTTTAATAGCTTGCCCTGTATACCCAGCTTTCTTCATGTTACTGTGCAGATGCCTAACACAATGTCTATGTTCCACGCAAGGCAACAAGTCCCTGATTGCATTCATAAGCCCCTGCATGACAGTAAAACAATACAGTAAAAACAGAAACTGAAAATGATTAGTCAATCAAGTAAGTAAAACTGAAAATGAATGGTCAATTACATAAGTAATCACATAACTAAACTGAAAATGAATTGGTGATCACCTTTTGCTTATCTGAAATGATTGTGAATGTGGGTTCATTTGGTATCTGAAGATCATTCTTCAAATGTTGCAAGAACCAACTCCAACTTGCCTCTTCTTCAACCTCAACCATTGCATAAGCCACTGGATAAATTTGGTTATTCCCATCTATCCCTACTGCTGCCAACAATTGCCCACCGTGGGGGCCTTTCAAATGACAACCATCTACTCCAATTATAGGCCTACAACCCTCAATGAACCCCTTCTTTAATGCAGCCCAACAAATATAAATTCTTTGAAGTTTATTAGTGGTAAATCCATCCATATCTTTCTTAAAATGCATGTATACTGAGGTTCCTGGATTGGTTCTACTCATCTCTCCACAATAATCCCATAACTTCTCATATTGCTCAGCATAAGAACCTTCTATTTTCTTAACTGCCTTCTTCCTAGCATTGTATGCCATTTGTGGTGATATTTTGACAATATAATCTCCCATTACTTGTTCCACAATTTCATTAACAGGCCATGAGGGTTTGATCTTGAACTCTTTGAAATAAGTTCTTGCCAACCAGCTTGAGTTCATTAGCTTGTTAGTCCAATTCCAGCCACATTGTTTATGATTCAGGTTTAATGTCTTAACCTGCAAGGTTTTTCGATCACCTGTGATGCTTGAGGCTAGTATATTCCATGGGCAAGGAGCAACACAATGAGCTCTAACTCTATCAGTGTCATTCTTTTCAAATGTGATTGCTTTTCCATTGACAATTGCATGTTGCCTTATAGCTTCTACACATTCAGCCCTATTCTTGAAAATCATCTTTTCTTCTATTATAGGTTGTACTTTCCCTAGTACAGGCCTATATTTCCTAAACTTTGGCTTGACCTTCTTGTCATCATCAGAAGAAGAGTCAAAACTCATAAAACCATCAGAGGAATCCCCCTCCTCAGACTCTGTTTCAGACAAACAATTATGGGGAATATCACTTCTAATTACCTTTTTTTGCCTCACACCACACCACTCTATGTCTTTATCCACATTGGCATCAAACAAAGCATCATCATCTTCACTGAATTCATAATCACTGTCTATGAAAACGTCAGGATCAGATTCTGAATCAGAATCATGAAGAACAGGTCTTCTTTTAGCATTTCTTCTTCTAGTGGTGGGTGGTGGTTCATTAGTGGAAAGTGGTTCAATGGTGGATGGTAGGTTTGGTCTACTAGAAGGTATGTGAGTTGTGCAATCCAAAAAATTATAGTTGTCCTGTGAAAATGATCCACAATCCCATTCCCAATTACTGATATCAATATCTAGCAGGCCATCTTCCACATCCACATTGGCATTATATTCAACACTAGTGCCTTCTTCCAAATTACTATCAGTCATATAAACTTCCACCAAATCATTTCTAAGGCTTTCAACCATGGTTGTGACATCCCCATCAGTTTGGATCTTCTTAAAAACCCATTTTCCATCGATCTGAACCTTGTAGAAAAAAGCTACTTTTTCCACATATCCAACTTCCTTAGACATTGATTGCAACTCAGTTGCAGATATTCTATCATTATCACAGTAATCAATGTAGCTCACACTACCACCAACGTAATACTCTATGATATCCCTAACTATATTTCCACCATGATTCAACTTAATACTAAAATACTCAGGACTGGAATCTGCAAATGTATATAAAACATACAAACATGCAAGATTTGTAAGTAATAAGAAAAAGAAAAATTAGGATAGTTAAAGGGGCAAGTACACACAAACATACAAGCATAGAGCACTTTTCGATTTTGCACTATAAAAATCCAAAATTCCTCAATTCTTGGTCACATTGGGACCACAGATGCACAAATTTCACAACATATAAAAAAACAACCATTATCAGTTTTATACCCATATAATAATTCGAAAAGTTATAAAAGGGCAGGATTATAACATAAAAAAGTATACTTTGCAATATAATAACATGCAAGACTCATTAGCTTGTTAAAAAAAGCCTTACATTTCGGTATTCTTCCATTTGGATCTCTCACGATCCATGCCATTGTAGATCCTTCTCTTTCTCTCTCTATGTGTGTGTATTTGATGATCCAGTTGTAGCTTTGATGTGTGTGTATTTGATGATCCAGTTGTAGCTTTTGAGATAATAAGGGTTTTCAATGGGTTTTGTAAACGTTTTAGGGTTAGGACCTGGAATGTCCAGATTGCCCCCTTTTTTGGCGGGAAAACCACAGTGGTGAGTTTTCCGTCCAATTCTTGGACGGGAATAGGGGATTGGATGGAGTGACTAACGTTTTGAAAGTTGGAGGGGGAAGTAGCTTCAATTGGTAGTTGAAGGGGCAAGTAACTAAAATTGGAATAGTTTAAGGGGGAAGTAGATATTTCTCCCTTGGTGCAAACGCAAACCCTCCGAAGAAACCAAGAAGAGCGCCAAAGAAAGGGAAGGTTATGGCGATAAACATTGTGAAAGCTGCAAGAAAAGGGAGAAATGATATCAACATTATGAGAGAAGAATGCAACTTCTCCATCTATGTAATGCAGCAGTTTGGATTACGAGTAGAGTTCACTTACCCACGTATATATTTCGTGAAGCAAAGCGAAGCATCCAACTGGGCTTGAAGCGCAATTTCTTTACCAGAAGAGTTTCTATCATGTCAAACACCGGCATTGCATAGATCTAAATCAACAACAACAAAGAAAGATTAGAACAAAAAAAGCCCCAAAACTCATTCAATCTTGAGAAATCATTTGGACAACTTCATCAAAACGAAGTGTTTGGTACCTGATAGCTTCCGATGACGTGAACAACAACAAACATGTTAGCCATTGCAATGAGCCAAGTGGGTTTCTCCAATGAGATGAGGATATTGTCTTGAACTTGGTTCCCAAACATCCAGAACCCGATTATAGCGACAGGGAAGTAACACAAGGCCACAACTATGTAGGCAACGAGGACTCCCCTCCACATAGGGACCTTGGATGGCCTCTCAGGGGTAGATGGGATTGTGGCTTGAATCTCTAAGACCACATTGTGCCCAGCATAGGCAAAAGCAACATCACCCAAGGCATTAAAAAAACCGAACACCTTTCCCGGTGTGGTCGTATTAGGGTTGCCATAGTGCACATCCTTTTGCACCCCCTTGTGAACAGAAGCAGTCCAAGCAATTGTAGAGTAGCTGCAACATAAAAAAAAAATGAAGAAAAATTAAAACTTAGTTACAGGGAAACTCTTTTGAATATATCGCCCATGTTGAACTATTACAGAATAAGATGTTGCAAATTGCCATGCATTGTGCTTCGAAATGAACAAGATTTAGGAAAAATACAGAATCTTCTACAAATATCTTCTTCTGCTTTCAAAATCGAAGAGAATTGAGGTTATCTTTTCCTATTCTGGTATAGATGCTCATAATATGTAAAGGGTAAAATTAGGTTCAACTAGCAGTGCTCTTCATGTTTTCAAGCTAACATAAAAGAAATTCCTTGAAAATGTAATGTATTGGCCGCGAACAAAAAGGGATTTACGAACAAAAAGGGATTTACCTCAAGGACATAACTGCAGCAGCCAGAGACAAACCAGAGATGGAGTTGAAGTTGGGAAGATGGGAGAGCACGAAATGGGCCGAGGCAAATATCATGATGAAGAAGGTAAGCTTGATATCTTTGCAATCTTTGCACACCAAATCGTGGAATTTCTTCAATGACTTCCCTCCGGTAACCATATAGACTATGTCCACTCCCACCTCGCAAATGAGCTGTTGGGGCACCACAACATAGAGACCGAGCTTCTCACCAAACGCGTGCTGCCCCAGCTCATGGTATCTGTCGAAACGTTTTCCAGGTACCATCTCATGCATCTCAACCATTTGCCAAAGTGTGTACAAAGTAATAACCCATGACAGTATTAGTATGGTCACACCAGGTCCCCTGAAAAGAGGAAAAAACAAGTTCAATAATATGATTTTTGCTTGAAAGATGAAAATGGTTAAATTGGTGTTTTAATTATCTTTGAGAACTTCTAAGGTAAATGAATATGTGTAGGGGATAATGATCCTGCATATATACCATCCTAGATTTGCCATTGCAGAAGGGAGACTGAGGACTCCAGCTCCAACCATGGCAGTGACATTGTGGAAAGCTGCGTACCACCATTTTGCATTTCTAGAAGAGGTGACCGGAAGCCATTCGTCAATCGCCTTCTCCTTTTCAGTCCGTGTGTCAACCTGCGGCTGATCGTTACACATGTTTTAAAACTACTTCATCGCGAAAAAAAACCATGTTTGTCTAGAAAGAAAAACAATAAACCAAATACATCACCAAACACTTTCAGAATCCATAATTTATTTTTCAAAAATTTACCAAACACTATGCAGAACAGATACTAAAACGGACAAGACCAGTGGCAGATACGGGATACGGAAATTCTCAAAAAAATGGGGACACAGACACCACAAAGATACAACTTTTTTAATATAATTTCTAATTCACATTAAAAAACATATATTATAACCAGTAACTTTTAGGTGATAGACTCCTATCGAATGCAATATCGACTGATAGTGTATCCCTATGCAAATATACATACATTTTATATTTCACTTTTGCCGTACTTTAGCTCGGAAAATCTTTTAAAAAATATTTAAAAAAAAAAAAAAACACATTGCAGCGTCCCCCAACCGTCCCACCATAAAAAATATTAAAATCAAATAGGCATGGCCCGCACTTGTTTGTCCTGGCATGTTTGCGTCCCCGAGTATTTGACACAAATATGGCGATTGTGTCGATGCTTCATAAACCACTTTGACAAATACAGAATATAAGTTTTTTCAGAATCTACAATCTAGAATTTATAATCCAACAAAATAATCAGCACAAAACACTCCCAATTGTCGAGAATTACGTACTGTATCGGGTGTATCGACTACGTAGGACCTCTTGAAGGCCATTTCCTCCTGAAAGAGCAAGAGAAAGAGAATGCATCAATGAAACGGTAGCAGAAAGTTGACTTTGTTTCTCATCCTTATTTTCCTTTATAATTAATTTCTTTCCACTATTTTTTCCTGCAAAATCAAGCAAAGGAAAAGAAAACACTTTTCTCATAATTTCCCTTTCTTTTTATTCCGCAACATCCAAACACACCGTTATGTAAACAGTGGAAACTATTTCAGACAAATCTGGAAATAGCTGAAGTATGATTGCAATTGGAGGAAGAATCAGGACAGTTCATCTGGTAAATCCCGTTGAGAGGATAATTCGCACCCAAAAAATCAAGAAATCGAACATCTAGATTCTACTTCTATCAACACATGAAACCCAGTCCATGAAAGTATCCATAAAAGGAAATAAATTATCGAGATTCATAGTGTTGTGTTGAAAACTCTTGTGCCTATGTACCGAGGGATTTTTCGGCCGTTGAATTTAAAACATTAAAAAAATTACACAATTCAACAGCCGAAAAATTCTTCGACACAGAAGCACAAGAACTTTCAGGATAGAGGAGATCGGACCCCAACAGGAGATCCAGCTTTCCTTTCGCTGGCTTACAAAATTAGTGAGCAAAAGTTTACAAGTTCATTTCTTTGGATGCCTATCACTGTCCTATGTAACGGTATAGGGACACATAACGGTAAATGATCATGGTGTAACGGTATTGAGAGTATAGAACTATACGTAACGGGAATAGATTGCAGTGGCCGTGAATTTTTTTTTGTAAGAAAAGTCCTTACACGACTACCCAAAACAGTACTCAAGTTGCAGTTGACTTCTAGTTTCCAGTTAGGCCTGTTATAGGAAAGAAATCCCCAAGGATTACTCCTATTGCAAGACAATTTTATGAAAGAAAAAAAAATGAAGTGTTTAAATCACGTGTAATGGTCAAGTATCAGCCGACAACCATAAACCATGAATTAGAATTAAAGAGATCGATATGCAATAGAAACCGATAACTACGCATTTATTTATTTATTTTTTATCTCACCGCTATATCAAGGTGTAACATACTCAGATGACTAAACGATACGTATATGCAACTGCAGATATTTAAAAGCTAAATGCCTCCGCATAGCCCGAGATGATAGTACTAAAAGGTTTCCAACGGTGTGATCTCTAAATTAATTAAACAGATAAGTGGAGGGAAATTTGAACGCCAACCAAGCCATGTGCTAGAAATATGCGCCTTAATTATGGGGATTGGGTCTAGTAATTAATACGCTTTTCTTTTTCAGCAGAGAAAGCAAAAAAACTAACAAAAATGCTAGAGGCACATCACCTCAACTACACATGTATGTGCCCCTAACATCTCTCTAATACTATTGTATGGCTAAAACTTGTTGATTAATGTGAACAAAATTAAAAAAAAAAAAAGCCTAAGTGTTTTTTTGTTTCTCGCTAGTGGAAACATGGCCTAAGGTGCGCTCAAAACTAAGGGGATTGGTGCATGAAAACCACCAATCACCATGAGGCCGCCTATTTGAATTTTACGAAAGTTAAACATTTCAAATCCTGAAGCCATTGAGTGTTTGCCCGGTCGTCAACTCCAGGTCCTAAAATTAGTCGAAGCATGCACAAGCTGGTTTTTTTGTGTTAAAAAACACGTGTTTATCATAAGAGAAATATACAGACGAACAGTTCTAATAAATTTGCAATGTCCCATTAAATCTGATTTGTTGCAAACTTCAAAAATACATTAAAATCTACAAAATAAAAAACGCGAATCGCAGGACCATGAAAGGAGAGAAAATCTTAAAAATACTACCATCTAAGATATAAAAAAAAAATACAAAAAAAATAATAATAAAGACAAAATAAGAAAAAGCCCCCGTGGAACAAAGCCTCAGTCGGGAATATTTGGGGGCCAAAGCTCATAACTTTACATTCCCAGAAAACAGAGCATCATTTCGAATCACATACTTGCATGGGTCCTATATGTATATATATATGAGAGAGAGAGAGAGAGAGAGAGAGAGAGAGAGTTTACTGTTTTGAAAGCATAGTCCTGATCAGTTGGAGATTGAGTTCCCATGTGCGGAGAATAACAGGAGAAGCAGCAGCGAGAATAGAAGAAGAAGATGCTACTGATACCAAAATGAGGAATTGAGAGTTGATCTCAAAACTCTGTAAACGCATTGGCTTCTTTTTATATCACGAAAAGGGAAGATCCCTTTAGGACCACCCAACCCAACGTGTAGACCGGGGAGAGAGAGATGTGGTTTGACTTTAAATTTTTATTTCCACTCCGTAATGACAGGTTTTGAGGTGTACAGTGACCTACCCCAATTCATACTGCTCACTGTCACGGGTTTTGCTCATTTTCTCCGAGCTGTACGTTGGAGCTGCAAACGAATCATGGGACGTTGGGGGGCTGCTGTCCCCCTTGGGGACAGCAGTGTGCTGCTGCCTGGTTTTGGGGCCCACCCCAATCTCGCTCCGATAATTGGAATCGTTCACTTAATAGAGCTCTTCGAGTAGAATAACTATGCAAAAAATTAACTTAATTGGACATTATTAAGTACCTGATTGGAGCTCATATAACTCTCGGTTCATGGTTACAGTGGATTTGATTCAATGTTTCGGATCCATTCTTTTCAAAATTAAAAGGGTTCCGATTAAGCACTTAATAATATCCAATTAAGCTAATTTTTTGTATAGTTGTTTTACTCGACGAATTCTACAAAATAAACGATTCCGATCTTCGGAACGAGATCGGAGTGGGCCCCAAAACCGGGGCAACAGCCCCCCCGAGTTCCGAATTGATGTTGTTTGCAAGCTATGTTAGAGCATTCACCTTAGGCTTTTTAAATTTTGGATCAAATTACTCGAATATCTTAAAAACTCACTTTAATTCTTTGTTTGGATTGGAATTTGAAATTTTTTTTGAAAAATAGTAGGAGTAATGAGTGGAGAGAGATAGAGAGAAATATTGAAAGTATGGAAATCTTTTGAAAAATTCTTTTTAAGTTTCAAAGATAACAAGACAAAATTACTTTAGCTATTCATTTTTTAAAAGGTCTATTGCATTAGATTCTCCATATTAAAACTATTCCATAAAAAAATATTATTTACTTTTATTCTCTTCTCAATTAAATATTTCCTGTCAAGAGTCCTCCTATTTGGGGCACAACAAATGGGCAAGAAATTCATGATAATTTTTGCGGGGCCCATTATGTATCCTACAAAAATGATTTAAATCGCTAATTATTCTTAAAATATTTTTTTATGGCTTCTTAAAAAAATTAGCTCAATTCGATATCGGTAAGGACTATTTCAGATTCGTAAGGCGTTCTACGGGTTCAATTTAGAAAAAAGAAGGGGTGGGAGAGACAAAGTGCCGGTTTAGAAACTAATATATATAAAACGTTTCTTAACGGATGAATAACGAATGAATAGTGACTCGTCTGAGATGAAGAGAGACTGCTGGAGTAGATTTGGCAAGCGGTCCCCACCAATGAAGAGGTTGATGTGAGGCCAATTTAGTTCGGCAAGATTCGTTTTGGGGGGAAAGAAGCTTGTTACTATAGTTTTGGGGGGAAAGAAGCTAGTGTGATGCGGATGTTCTTAAGGCTTAGTTCGGCAAGATTTGTTTAGTAAACGACTCAAGTTTGAATAAAATTTTGGCTCATATGATAAACAAGTCGAGCTCAAGTTAGTCATAGTCAACTCGTGTAGATGGGTTGGATTCATTTAAATAGACTTGTTCAAAAGGGGAATCGAGCTCGAGCCGAATAGGAGGTCACTTGATTTTAAAAGACCTGATCTCAGACATCTCTTAAAACTCCATTTTGTTTGACTAGTTCGCATCCCTAATACAAGTACTGACCATCGCTCATGAAAATTAGGGAAAATGACGGCCAATGATATGTTTTAATAATTAATACCCACCAAAGACATTTTCAGTATTAACAAATGTTCTTAGCTTGTCTTTGACGGATATTAATTATCAAAACACGTCCTAGGAGGTCATTTTCCATGAAAATTACCCTGCAATTAAATACTACTGTGTTTATGTTTGAATTTTTCAAGATGGTGACATAATAGTAACACCACGGATAGAGTCATTTCACCCAATGATCGTATCATGCGAGAGTAATAGAAAGTGAAATCCTTCAAATTGAAGGAATAATACTCTCTTTTTTTCTTAATCGGCAAAGGAATAATAGGCTTATCATTGGGGAAGATACACAAATCACTTAAAAATAAAAAAGCCGTGGAGGCAGGTTAGTCAAATTAAAAAAAAAAAAAAAAAGAAGTCTAAGAGTATGCGTCATGAAACTAATTAGCAGTAACATTTGCTCCAACGTTTAATAAATAAACGAGGGAAAAAAATTATACAGAAATTGGTCCTGGATTTAATATATAGTTGGTTCTCCAATAAAAACAAGATCGATTTGGTCTTTTGAATTTATCGGTCGGTCCATTGAACTATACATGAAGTTGTAAGAACTAATTAAGAAGAAGAATAAAATCTGGATAAATCCCACGCCAAAAAAAAAATATTGAATAAATTTTAAAAAGAGTGGTTGTAAAATTGTCCAATCCCATTACTTGTTAGTGACATTCTCACAGCTCACGGCAAGCTAGACTTGCTAATGATGCAAACAGCTGGCAATTCTTAATTATATCTGGCAAATAAATAGGATTATAGTCAACGAAAATCATTAACATTTTTATATAGGAAAATGGAAATAAAAAATTTAAATTCTAGTGTAAGTAAATAGCGGTTTTGTTTTTCACTTTATTTTGCTAGTTGGTTGATTGAATGAAGGTGGCCAAGGTCATATGTGATCCACATAACTCTGTGCAGGGGCGGCTCCAGAATTTTGCTTCAGCTATGACAAAATTGTACAGAAAATTTTTGTGATGAAAACTCTGTCTTAAACAAAAAAATTGTTTGATTAAAAATAAATTGAACTGATTTATCTTGTTTTGTTATGATATAATCTACTTACTCACAAATTAAGTCAAAAATTTAACTTACGTCGGCTATGCACGAATAACTCAAAGCAAACAATTACAAAGAAAAATCAAATGATATTGAAAAAATTATAGAACCTCCTGATCAAGTAATAGTAAAGCCGTCCATGACGCCATGTTTTATTTTCAAATGTTATTAGCTCTCAAATTTATGAGAATAACCGTCATTTTGAATATTATATGTCCGCATTCCATTTTATAAGTATAATAAAAAAAAATAAAGGAGGTGGAACCAGGTTTTGTTTGAATGAGCTAGGCGTCAAATACTGAAAGTTCAAGCATGAGAAATATACTAGCTGTCTATCAAAAAGAAATATAATAGCTAGCACCAAGAAAATTCAAATAGTTGGGATCCAAGCTTTGCGAAATACATATTTAATTTATTGATAACGAAGTATGAAATATTTTTAGTACCTACAATTTAACCACCTATTAAATTAATAGAGCTTAACGTTCTTCGAAATCATTTAAAGTACGTCATCTATGATGTATGATTGAATAAGATAATTGCGTTCAATATCTTAAAACCTGCGACGCAAAAATGGGTTATGTCATAGATCTTAAGATATGTCTCAAGTATTAGGTTTGGCCGGGCCGTGTACATGGATGTCTTTTTCGAAAAGGAGAAAACTTCATCTTTGTCTAAATTTGTTAGGATACTAATATCACCCGTCACTTACCTCAGACTAAGAATTCATATGGAGTTGATATCCTTTTCGAAAAGGCGAAAACTTCATCTTCGCCATATGAATTCGCAGCGTGAGGGTAGTCATGGGTGATATTCGGATCCTAAATACGTAATATGGGTGCTTAGCAAGCAGGGCTGGAACCATTTGGTGCCGCCTGACATTTTAAATTACCGTTATAGTCAAAGAATTGGGGTTAGCTCAATTGTCCAGGAATTTTTCATCTTTCTAGGATAAAGCCGGATTTTTGGGCTTTATCTTGGATAAATATTTGTGTAAAAGTCACAATATTTTACTTTCTTGATTCGTCTTGACGAGAAGAATCAATAATGCACAAAAATTAGGCGTAAAACTAACAAACATGAATTTTTGTTGAATAAAGACAAAAACAAGAAGAAGAAAAAAAACCAAAATTTTGAATAAGTCAACATTTTCTCCGATAGTCCATCAATTTATCACTTAAGTGTAAAGCCATCTTTTGTGCACCTCAACTAAATTTGAGGGCTCAATATAAAAGTGACTGTGTGAACATTTTAATATTGATGATAAAAGGAACAACTACGAAACTTGATTGCTTATCTTAATTTGATTAATAAAATCAGATTTGGAGAGAGTGTATAGTGAAATGGAGGAGATCCTTCATATTTTCCCTCCTCCAAATTAATTTGGGAATACCAAACTTGATTCTCCCAAATTTAGGGAGGGAATAGATGATGGGTTAGGGTTGCTTTTCCTCAAAAAATGGACATCTCAAGTGGAGAAATGGAAAATTGACAGTGGGTTAGAGATGCCCTTATAATATTAGCTCAACTTATCCTCAGCCACGAAAAATTGAACAATATAAAATATTTTTTCAAAACCTAGCTTTCTTACTTTCGAAGTCAACTTACTTTTTTGAACACCAAATTGTGGTTATTGTTTTTAATTGTTTGGTGTGAACAGTTTTACACGAGGAGTGACATAAAAAATTAAAAAAAAGAAAACCTTCTCACTCCTCGTGTAAAACTTTTTTCTCACTCCTCATTAAAAATTGATTACACCAGAAGTGGGAATAAGTTTTTTTCCCACCCCTCTTGTAAAAACTTTCACACAATGATTATTTGAATAACAATTCCTTTTTTAAAAAAGAATTGTAGTAATTAAATTGTTTTCAGTATCAGATGATCGAGAAGTACAAGAAGGAAGAAACTCTTGGATACAATTTACGGCAATGCCGACGCGGTTCTTAATTCCTTGTAAACTGGATTCTTTCATTTGCACCCTATTTTTAATAATGAGTCAACGTATTTCTCCAATAGGAAGTCTATCAATTTGCCAACTTTTGCGCACCGTAAATAATTCTGCATGGGGGCTGAATCTCATCACCACTCATTTGCGGGAAGCTCAATTAAAGCAGAAACAAAGCTTCGTATGACCTTTACCCAAAAGAATTGATAGCATATCTATGAGATATCGAACTTGAAATCTTAGAAAGACGCAAACACCTAAATCTCAGGTCTAGACCTCCACACCAGTTCCTTGGGATCTTCACTCGTACTTGTTCATTCTTTAATACTTAATAAAAATTCAAGCATACTAATGAGAGTTCAAATGGGTCGATGTTATCTTGGGCAGGAAAATTAAAAATGATTGTTAATTCTACTATATAATATATATGAGTCTTTTTGTTGCTAGCTTCTTTTTTTTTTTTTTTTTCATTTTGGAACTTTTTCTTGGGTGGTTGTATTTAACTTGATTTAATTGTTGCAAATCTCTCATGATTAGCGTAATGTGTCGGTAATACGATTCTTTGTAATACAATCCATCGATTGCTTGACTTAAAAAAACATTGATTTATATGTAAATAAAAATGCAAGAAATAAATTCGATTGTGTGACTTGTTTAATTCAACGCTCCCTCTTTCCAAACAAAAATGAATTCTTTCAAACCATTGACATGGACTTCACAAAACTTGAGGGGCCCGTGAAGTCTTATTTTATCCTAGTAATAAAAATACTACTACTGAATTGTTCCCATTTCTCTAAGGAACGGCTACAATGCACACCTATCATATGATATGCACTCATAACATTTATCACTGGGAGACGTAACATTTACCACTGAGAGGCATAACATTTTATCGAATAGGCATAACGGTGCATACTGTATGCACCCTTAACCATTGAGAAATAAAACATTTACATTTTTTTCACGGAATATTTACACCATTTAGAGGCGTAACATTTACCACTTAAAGACGTAAATATTTGTCCAAAATATAAGTAACATATTTTAGATCTTTTTCCTTCTCTCCATGGTGAGGACAAAATAATGTACAGTATGATATTCTAAAGTTTTGCGTCTTTTGACCCCCAATATCCTCAAATTCAGGCTCAGGCTTCGGCGCCGGCGCCGGCGCTGAAAGTGAAAGTCTAATGTTTTTTGTTTTTTGTTTTTTTTCCTTGTGTGAAAATTATGTGCAGTAGGAACCCAATTTTTAGGTGTAACCCACTCAATTATTCCAATCAGCCATAGTGGATGTTTTTTTAGTATCTTTAACTGGTAAGACATTATTTCCGGTTGACCAATAACTTATCTAGGATTGATCTGAGTGGTTCAGATTCAATTAATGGTTACGCGTTCTTTGAAATGAGCTGGGATTCTCTCGTTGTGATTCCTCAAATGATGCAAAAACAATTTCGTTTGTATTTTAAAAAACGAGAGTGTAGTGGACTAATTTATTAACATACCACTGATCGAGCCATTTATTGTAACCAAAACAAGCATGTTCTTTCCTAGAATCCTCTATTGCCCTATTTTTCTTAGTTTTGTTTGGAATGTCCAAAAAAAAAATCAACTGTTGTTTTGAATTTCTCTTTATTCTTTAACGATTCGACATCTTTGCAATTCGGATTTGGACTGCAAAATTAGCCGTCCATTTCACTAGTTTAATTAAGTTTATGAAAGATTAAATATCTTACCGGTAATACGATGCTACTATGGAAAATATAAATATCTTATTGGACCGGACTGCCGAAAAGCTGAATACGTTTTAGATGAACTAAAACATAAGTAAACATACATATATATACTATTCATTATTATAAGAATGTATAGTTACCTAAAATAAAAAGAATCTCTGCACTTAATTCTCTTTTCTACATGAAAATTCCACAATTTTTTATCTTTTTATTCATTATTCTACCTACACCCCCTAATTCACATAACAACCGAAAAGAAGTTCTCACTCATGTTTTTTTATTTATTCTCGTTCATTTACAAATATAAATTTCTGTTCTTTTAAAACATGTTGACTTTGAAACTGGCGCTGCCGTCAGTGGGCCTAAGCCTACAATTTCCTCTCACGCACTCACCCACTCAATTATAAATCCCCCAGGTCTCTCTCTCTCTCTCTCTCGACATTGATATCATGCCAACCCACAAAATTATGCGTTCGGCTCTCTTCCAGTATACTTGTGTCCATTATCATCCATTGTATGGTTGAGATTCATTCTATACATCCACAATCATATCTATGGCTACACTTTTGCCATAAGGACCTGGTCATTTACCACCCCAAAGACCACTGTTTTGGCACGCCAAAACAACTTACCATTCCACTTTAACTTTTTTTTTAATAACTTTTAATTTTATTCTTATTTAAAAATTTTTCTCATTTGTTAGTTTTGAGTCAAATTTTTGTAACTTATTAATCCATCTTGACGAAACGAATCGGAAAAATATAATAAAATTACTTTTATCCAAATATTTTGGAAATAACTACTTTTAAGTAAAAAAAAAGTCAATTAATTTTTGCTAAAAAATGATTATTTCGCAAAATATTTAAGTAAAAGTAACAAAAATTTACTTTTTTTTAGCTTTTAATATTTGGATAAAAGCTAAAAAAAAAGCATGAAATTTTACTTGTATGAACAATGTTACATGCACAACTTTAAAGCATAACTATATCTGAAACCATTGGTTGCACATATGTTTATGTAGGGTGCCGAAATATCCATGGTTCGGAAGGTCCAAAGGGATCTTTCGTACTCAGAACCAATAGGGCGGGACCCTCAGTTCGTCTATAACATCATTACACGTCGTGGGAAAGGCATTCCACTGTTCCGCCGAGCGTGTGCCGACCCCAAAGGCTCTCCCAAGCGTATTCGCTTCCTGGCATGTTTTACCGCATGATCGCTCTGTAAGACCTTAGCAAGTTCGACGGTATAAAGCTTTCGTTCGAGAAAAGATCTTAGGAATAGTTCTTGCAAGTGTGAATCAAATGGTCATTTAGAAGCTTTCTATTTGTTGCCGAATCTAGAAGCTTTCTACTTATAGCCGAAAGGGACATTATCCGCTTGTCCAAAACTCAAAGCCTTACCTATAAATAAAAGGTGATACCACAAGGTAAAGAATCTATTCTCTCTCATTCCTACAATTTTTACTAAAAGCATACTTTCCTCTACCTCTCAGGTTCTTACTAACTTGCTCATCAAAGCGTCTTCCCAGAGATACATCCCCTTTCGGTTTTACAACAATAAGGAGGAAGTGGTTCGAGGATTTTTTCACCTCCCCACAGTCTACTTGCATTTTACGGTTGCGGATACTGGATACAATTGTGTCCGGAGTTGTATTTTTACGTTGTATTGCTAGACTTGTTGTGCTTGTATTTTACTCCTTCCATTTTTAAATGAGAGTCCATGTTACTATTCCGAACACTTCAAAAAATTGTTTATATATTTCAATCTATAATGTTAAAAATATCCAATATGAATCTTATTTGATAGATTTCAAATAATTGTATCATACAAAATTTTTAAAATTATAAAAATATTATAAATTAAAAAATATAAAGAAGACAAAAATAAACAAAACAAATGAAAATGCACTCTTATTTAAGAACAGAGGAAGTAAGTTTTTTTTCTTTCTTTCCGTTGTGTTTTGACTTGTTGCTAGACATGTTGGGATCAGACTTAATTCTTGTTTTGGCGAGCCAAAACAGTGGGCTTTGGGGTGGGAAATGGCCAGGTCCATGTGGCAAAAGTGTAGTCATAGATATGGTTGTGGATGTATGAAATGAATCTCAACCACACAATG
>BPLS01027063.1:0-42802 GCA_019656275.1 Rhododendron kiyosumense
ATATATATATATATATATGGGTACTATCGGGATTATAAAAGATTCAGGATGAAAATATAAATGTTCAAAAAGTCCTGGATGAATACTTATATTTGTTTGGGTCTGAGGATGATTATTTAAATCCCCCATTTCCAAATTTGGGTGTGGGTATATACTAAGTTTCACCTGCAGGATCATGTTTCGAGCTTCGTGATTTTGCAACTGAAACTCACTTGATATTCATAATCCCGCGACTGAAACCCACTTGCCGTTCATGGGTACACTCAAATTGGTACGGATCCGGATCTTGAGGGCTGGAAATCACCCCTTCAGAAGTGTTTTCTCTCAATTTGCTTAAGTAATTGGAGCCAATAGGGAGGGGATGGAGTCATTCGAGTATGAAGATCTGGCCAAGAATCAATATCAGCAGTCAAATTTGTTTGTTGGGATTAGGTAGCTTGTAGTTGTAGGTAGCATGTATTAGACATTTTAAAAAAATTTCAAAACAGGAATATTAGTGTGTTCAAATTAATCAAGTCATTAACATATGCTATAGGTGATATCATGTTGACGGGAAGAGCAAGAGTACCTTTTTTTTCTTTTGACCACTGACACAACCTAATATGAGTTCATGCTATTGACTAAACAGTATTTTTGGTATTTAGTTCAAAAATATCCACTATTCACGATAACTCATTTTCCTTAATTAAATGGACTTAGTTATATTTTTAGTGAAAATAATATGTATTTTGTCATTACTTTGAAGAAAAAAAATATAGCGTGAACTCACTCATATTCCCGTGTTAAATTAGCTCAAGAACCCCCCAAAAAAAGATGACCAAGCAATTTAGGTTTTCCTAGGGAAATAATGAGTTTATTATTATTGTATTTTCTTAAGAATAACTATCTCGTAAGTCAATCTTCAATATAGTATTAGTAGTACTTATTAGCTCAATCAAGTTTTCATCAAGCATGTCATTAGCTCAAATATTTATCTTTCATTATTGTGAAAGAGTTTGTTTGCTTATTAAAGCCAAGTTTAAAATGCTAGCAAGTTTTTGCTATGAAACACGAGGCGATCTCAATGAGCTTTTAGGTTTGATTAAAGTTTGCCACGATAAAATGCTAGCAAGTACTTTTGCTATGATTCCTTTTATCATTTTGATTGTTTTTAGGTGCTCCTTATAACCTTTTTACCAATCTTTTCTGGACTTTTTTTTCTCTTAATTTTCATTAGTTCGGGTCAAATTTTCACATCATGTTGTTCAACTCAACGAGATGAATCAAAAAAGTATAAGAGTAAAGATGAAAGTTGAAAAAAATATTTTTTTTCGACTTTGGGCTATGTCTTCATACTTTTTCGATATCTCTCGTCGATATAAATTTTTTTACTCAAATTTAGTTCAAATATAGAGAAAATAGAAAAAGCCAGCGCCAAAAAGGGAGACCCAAACCTTCGACCAAATATCAATTTTTTCGTAGTAGCTAGCTAGTGTCAAAATATCAAATTGATTAATCTAAATTTTAATCAAATCAAGGAAGACTAGTATTTTTATTCAAACTTTCGTAGGTCATTTTCTCTCTCTCAAATTACCAACTATGCAGTAATGAAGCATTTACTCAAAATTATGCTCAGATTTGAATTTGCCCACTAAATTTCTCCATAGAAAATGAAGATTTTATTCAAATTTGGATAAATTGGAGTATTTTTGTCTTTAGTGCACTTTTTTAAAGATTTTGATCATAATTTTGTAGTGCTTAGAATCTTTTTATTGAGACGAATCGATAATCAACAAAAAGCCAACACAAAATTAACAAATGCAATATTTTTAAAATAATGACGAAAAATAATATGACTCAATTATTTAGCCAAACCACTTGTGTTTCTGTTTTGGATATTGTGAAGCTAATGAAAAGTGTAAAACTGACTTGTTTATGGGTTCCTTAAGGCCCCGTTTGAAAACCCTCCAAGGGGTTGGGATTGGATTGTTAAAGTGGGGGTATTAACAATACCTTGTTTGGTTTCAAAAAATGGTCCGGACTAACAATCCCATCGGATTGCTAATACCCCAATTTGGGGGTATTGCTAATACCATCTTGGAGATGGTATTAATAATCCCATCCCGACCTTTCCTCCTTATCAATCCCTTCTCATTACCAATTTCTTCTATCAATCCAATCCCATCATCTAATCCCATCTCAAACAAACATGATATTAATAATCCCATCATCTAATCCCATCCCAAACAAACATACTCATTATCAATCCCTTCTCATTAATAATCCCATCTCATTTCCAATCCCAATCCTAATCTCATCTCTTTACGAATCCCATCTATTTATCTCCGTTATCAAACGGGGCCTAAAACTCGTGAACTTCAGAATGTATAACAATAAGTCTAAGGATGAGAATACCAATCCACGCTCAAAAGCACGATGGACCAGGATACTAGTCCACACTCAAAAGCACGATAGTTGTTTTTGAGTATCCTGCTTTGTAAAACTTTAGGCCTTGTTCCGGATTACCCCCTTAAAAAAAAAAGTACTTAATTATTTGCAATTTTCAAGTTTAAAAATAATAGGTTTAATGAAATAAAAAAATATGCAACATGAATCTAATTTTATGGATCTCTATCAAATCCTGAAAAAAAAATTGAAAAATTATTTTCGTAAACCCATTATTTTTAAGTTTGAAAATAGATCATTATTTTTTAAGTCCTTATTTGGAAATGTGGAATGGGGCAACCCCGTTAGAGAACCCATTATAAGTACTTATTTTTTAAAAATAATGTGTTTACGCAAATAATTTTTCTAGTAATATGGATCTTGTTTGATAAATCTCATTGAGATCTTTGGAACGATGTCAAAAAAATCAAAAAATTATTTTTCATTTATATTATTTTTGAGTTTCAAAATGTAAAATAAATATTTATTTTTTAAGAAAGTGTTCTGGAATGAGACTATCCCACTTACCGATTTATCAAAACTACAATAAATTATTGACTCCTACATTATTTTGAAGAAACATTCTAAAATTGGGACTGAAAATAATAGGTGTGTAAATATATATTAAATGGTATAAAAAATAAATAAAAATACATATTTTTCTTACCAGTTGACAATAGGAAGACTGGTATGTTTTGAAAGGAGACCGACAACCAATAAAAAACAAAAGAATCCTGTGAAACGATGATGATGACGACGAGTTTAACCGCCAAACTTTAAAGGTGCATGAGAAAGCTAGCTGCTCGGTTCCCACATCATTTCCAAGCGCCTCTCCGGTTGACGCTTGCTTGGAAGTAAATTGCTACTCCTCCCCCCTGACACACACACACCCCCCCAGGCCCTACCGCTCTTTTCCGAAATTACCTCCGCCCCTCTCGCTCTCTCTCTCCCTTTTCTTTCTTTCTTTCTTTTACAGTTTGTTTTTCTTTCTTTCTTTTTCTTTTCTTTTCGATTTGTGTTTTTTTTTCATTTTTTTCCTTTTTCTTTCTTTCTGGTTTGAATTTTTTTTCTCCTTAATAATAGGTTCAAGTTTAATTATAGGCTTTGTAAAATAATTGAGAGAAAAAAAAGAATTATAACCCTTTAGAATTAAATGATCAGAAAAATAAAATCTTCTTACCCATTCAAATGGATTGAAATTTGGAATACTTAATTTTTCAACCTTTAATTTATATATTAAAAAATATGGTTAAAAAATTAAGTACTCCAAATTTCAATCAGTTGGAACCGATAGAAAGATTTAGTTTTCTGATCATTTTATCCAAATTGGTCATAGTTAAACTTTAACTCTAGGACTCTCGTTAATTAGTTCTAAGATATTTGGTTGTACGACTTTCTTAGGATTAATCAACGAGAGTCCTAGAGTCAAAATTTAATTATGACCATTTTGGATAAAATGATCAGAAAAATAAAATCTTTCTATTGGTTCAAACAGATTGAAATTTGGAGCATTTATGGTTTGTTTGGTTCATGTTTTGAAAAAAATTTTGAAAAATTGTAGGGGTAATAAGTGGAGAGAGATAGAGAGAGAAATATTAGAAGTAGGAGGAATCTAGGGAGAATTTAGGGGGAATTTTTTGAAAAATTCTTTTTGAATTTGAAAGAGAACAAGACATTAATTTTTTAACCATTTTTTTAATATATAAACTAAAGGTTGAAAAATTAAGTATTCCAAATTTTAATCCGTTTGAATGGGTGAGAAGATTTTATTTTTTTGATCATTTAATTCTAAAGGGTCATAATTAAATTTTGATTTTAGGGCTCTCGTTGGTTAGTCCTAAGAGATATTTGATTCTACAACTTTCTTAGGACTAATCAACAAGAGTCCTATAGTCAAAATTTAATTATGACTCTTTAGAATTAAATGATCAGAAAAATAAAATCTTCTCACCCATTCAAACGGATTGAAATTTGGAACACTTAATTTTTTAACCATTTATTTAATTTCCATAAATACACCCTTTGTATATTTAAAAATATAATTCAAGAATTAAGTGCTTTAATTTGCAATTCAGTTAAATCAAAGCAAATATCGTTTTTTTGGTTTAAGGTCTTTCAATAAACACCCTAAAACTCATTATTTAGCTTCAAGACTCTCTTAGGATGTCCATTGAAAGGCCTTGAAGCCAAAAATTTATTACGACCATTTAGGATGAAATGATCAGAAAATAACATCTTTGTACTGGTTCAAACGGATTGAAAATTGAAACACTTATTTTCGTAACTATATTTTTTAATCTATAAAGGACAAAAAAAGAAAAATAAAACAGTCGGATAAATATGATCAATTGAAACACTTTTTTTTCTCTCAATTACTTTGCAAAGTCTAAAATTAGACTTGAACCTGCTTTCCAAAAAAAAAAAAAAAGACTTGAATTTATTATTAAAGAGAAAAAGAAATTCAAACCGGAAAAAAAAAAAATCAAATCGGAAAGAAAAGGAAAAAAGAAAAAGAAAAAGAAAAGTAAACTGTAAAAAAAAGAAAGAAAGAAAAGGGAGAGAGAGAGAGAGGGGTAGTCCGGGAAAAAGACTGGTGGGGCCGGGGTGTGTGTCAGGCGACTAGGGGGGCTGCTCTCTCCAAGGGGGAGAGTAGCGTGCTGCTGCCCCATTTTTCGGGCCTATCCCGGTCTCGTTCTGTTGATCCGAATTGTTCACTTTGTAGAGCTGGTCGAGTAGAAAATTATGCAAAAAATAAGCTAAATTGAATATCATTAAGTGTCTGATCGGAGCCTTTTTACTTTGAAAAGAATGGATCCGAAACACTGGATCAAATCCATTATACCCATGAACCAAGAGTTATATAGATTCCGATCAGGCACTTAATGATATTCAATTAAGCTGATTTTTTGAGCTCTACAAAGTGAACGATTCGGATCATTGAAGCGAGACCGGACTAGGCTCCAAAAACAGAGGAGCAACACGCTACTGTCACCTTGGGGACAGCAGCCCCCTAGTCCGTGTGTCGGGGGGAGTAGCAGCTCTCGCTTGGAATCCCCCGTCCTACCGTCATGCATATCCGCATTACTCTCTCTCTCTCTCTCTCTCTCTCTCTCTCTCTACTATATATCTACACACAGACGCTAGATCTTCTGGTAAAAATTTGATTTCTCCTTCAACTCCCCTGTGCGACGTCTGTACTTTGTGAGCTCTGTGAACTGAACACACTACCTCAGAGAGAGAGAGAGAGAGAGAGAGAGAGAGAGAGAGAGATGGGGGTGCCGTCATTCTACCGGTGGCTAGTGGATAAATACCCAAAGATGGTAGTAGACGCCGTTGAAGGAAAAGGAGAAAATACTACTGACCCTAATGGGCCAGAGTTTGATAACCTCTATCTCGACATGAACGGTATTATCCACCCGTGCTTTCACCCCGAGGAGGAGGATCATGTACGTAATTACGTACTATCCCTTCATTTTCACCTCTCCAGTTTCTCTTTCACTAACTCCTCCCATTTTCATAGTTCATGCATGGAGAAAGTCTACGATTTACACTTTTTGAAAGCATATATCATATGTATTTATTGTATAGCTATGTTGGTGTTTTTCGTAACCTTTGCTTTAAAATTTAGAATCTTTCAACATTCAATAGAATGTAATATTTTCGCTATGATTCATAGTAACATTTTAGCGTATTTCGTAATTTTTATACTAAAATATCGTAACTTTTCAACAATAGAATTTGTGAGGCTTAAGATTCGTAACATTTTTACTAGAATCATAATATTTTCGTGCGTCTGGTGACTTTTAATATACTTAAATCGTAACTTTTCATGTTTATTTTTCAGACTTCCCCTCCAACGACGTTCCAAGAAGTGTTTGACAATATCTACGAATACATTGATCGGCTTTTTGCGATTGTCAGGCCCCAAAAGCTATTGTTTTTGGCCATTGGTAATTAAGCTCTTCTTCATTTATGATTATTTGTTTGTTTCCTCTCTTTCCAATGAAAAATCTCGTGTTAATATATCTATGGAAGAATTAAAATTTGAGGCAAAAGAAGAAGAAACAAACTACGGAGTACGTAGCCCGACGGTGTGGTTTCAATGCAAGAACCTTGCAGCAAAGGGAAATGTACGTGGACTGAGCTCAGGTCCAGTCCTGCCAAGTTTTGGGCTTTTTTTGGGTCTGTCCTGATCCTGAAAATATGATCGGAGCGCATTGTGTTGAGCTCGCCGAGAAAATCATCCATGCCAATAATCATTTGCTCGGACATCGTTTGCTCTATTGACGAAATGCGTTTGTGCACGGTTGGAGTTTCCAAACAAATTTGACTGCCTTCGGCATTCAGCTTGGAACAGACCCACGAAAGCTCAAAACTGGACGGGAGTCCCATCTCAGGCTGGACCTGAGATGAGTCCGAGAAATGGTTGGTGCACAGAACAGAACACTCGCAGTTGCCTGGGTCCAGATATTGTGCTACCTACTGTGAATGTTTCTGTTTTTGTGCCCATAGGAAATGGATTCTAACTGCATTCCTACTAGTGTTTTCGTTCTTCAAGTATTGATTTTGAAACTGTCCTTCCCACTTCATTAAATGAAATGGTAAATTTTTCTTTTCTTTCTTTTCATTTTTCTTTAGAAATCATCATCTAGACCATTTTTGTGTATTCACTACTCTCCAAGGCAAGTAGAACCCAGGAAATGAGAACAACCTCTGCAGGTGAAAGGAGAACTATGATGACTGTGATTTGTGTGGCTTTGGTACTAGCTTATTCTAATTTGATGTTCATGTAGACGGTGTAGCCCCAAGGGCGAAGATGAATCAGCAACGGTCAAGACGTTTCCGTACGTCGAAGGACAATGAAATTGCGGTGGATTTTCTTTTCTCAATTCTCGTAATGTAGATGATTTTGGACTATTGTATTTTTAATGGTATTGATAGTTCCTGATTATTTTTTATCTAGGAAGCCGAGGAAAGAAGGTTGAGGAAGCAGTTCGAAATCGAAGGGAAACCACTGTTTCCAAAACAGGAATCTGAAACTTCCGATTCCAACATCATCACCCCGGGAACTGTTTTTATGCATGAACTGTCAAAGTCTCTTCAATACTATATTGATCAGCGCCTTTTAAAAAATGCTGCTTGGAAGGATGTCAAGGTTGGATTGTTTTGTCCTCGTCTCATCTTTTGTACATATAACAGCTCGATTCCGCTTTAACATTTTCCTTAGTATGTATGGTTGTTGGTATATCATTAGGTAATTCTGTCAGATGCCAATGTTCCTGGCGAAGGGGAGCACAAGATAATGATGTTCATTCGGCTCCAGCGTGCCTCACCCGGTTACAATCCAAACACACGCCACTGTCTTTACGGGCTGGTGTGAAGTTTCTCTATGGCTTATTGGTTTTAGAATTTCAAATTTATTCCTTTTATCCCTTTATCTTACATAAATGGTACATCGACGTACAGGATGCAGATTTAATTATGCTGGCCTTGGCCACACATGAAGTGCATTTTTCTATATTGAGAGAGGTATAATTTGATTATAATCCATTGGCATTCTTTTGTTTCAATGGGAATTGTTTTTTCTTAGGCCAAAACTATACGAGAGATTTTGACATTAGAGATACAAGGTGTTGGTTAGATTGCACTAACACATCTAAAAAGCTGAGGTTTTTAAATGGAGGCATGATATATTACAGTACAGCATAAATCATTAAACTCGTCGTTATTTACAGTCTTAAGCTCTTAGGGGAGGGGTAACTTTATATTTGTTTAAAAAAGAATTAGTCTATTTGGTGATTTTCTTATGAGCTTTCTCTTCTTTTTGGTAAATTTTATAGGATGTCCTAGTTCAGTTACCCGTTGATACTACCCGTTTTAAGGCAAAACCTAGTTCATTTGAACAGAATCATTCAGCTAGAGAAAATGCAGCTTTGGCTGCTTATCGCGCACCAAAGCGTACACCTTATCAGGTATTGCTATTGCTTTATCTTTGATTGGACCAAACCAGCGACATACATGTTCTATGTTCTGATTCTGTTTCCTCCTACTTTTGTAGTTTTTACATGTATGGTTGCTCCGTGAATATCTGGAGCTTGACATGAAAATCGTGGATCCTCCTGAGAACATGGAGATTGATCTTGAGCGACTAATCGATGATTTCATCTTCATTTGTTTCTTCACGGGAAATGATTTTTTACCCCACATGCCAACGTTGGAAATACACGAGGTTCTTTTTATCATCTGACCATGTTTAAATTTAACACGCCACGTGTATTTTAAAGCAATGTGACACTTTTTAATGGGTTTTGTACTCTCCTTATAGGGTGGTATCAACTTGCTGATGCATGTATATAAGCAGGAGTTCAAAAATTTGGGAGGCTATCTAGTGGATATGCAAAGGGTAATGAACATTTAGCTTCTAAGTCTACCATAGTAAAGTTGGAAGCATTAGACAACTTCACCATTGATGTGTTTTTTACACAGGCGGGGGAAAAGAAAGCAAGTTATGTGAAATTGAAAAGAGTTGAAAAATTTATACTATCGGTTGGAGCATACGAAGATAGAATATTCAAGAAGAGAACAGAAATTCGAGAGCGTAGGCTCAGGCGCCTCATGGAAGAATGTAAAAACAATGTGCGTATCAATTGTTGTCTACAGCCTAGAGTTACTTGAGAATTGATTATTCGAGACCTACACCTCTATGTATACTTCTTTGTTTCTTCAACTTGGTGCTAAATGGAAATTTATGTGCTGTTCAGGTAGAAGACGAACTAGAGAAAGAAACTTGTACTGAAATAAAACTTAGTCATTATGCATCAGCAGATGGAAAAGATCATACCTCTAAAAGTTTCGAGGTTGCAGAAATAGAGAGCTCTGAATCATCGGAAACACGCTATAAATTGGAGGTAGGTGATTTGAACATAAATTTATCATTAACAAAAGAATTATATGTACAAGACTATTGAAGACTTACACAAGAAGAAATATTGGTGCGTAGCGTAATGTCTTAGTACTAGGTGATATGACTGTCATACACTGGATGTAAAAATTAGACTCATTACTCTTTTATGAATTACGATGGACAACAAACTAGAATAAATGGAACAATTCTATGATGGATCAATTTTGAATTCTATTTTCCATTCTCTCATTGTTCAGTTCTCTCATAATTCACTTACCACATGTCTCCCGGTATTACAGGCTCTGCAAAATATGAAGGAATTGAAACAGAAGCTGAAGAAGTACATTCGGGACAGGTCGGACCTCTTCAAAAATGGAAGTTTTGCGCTGGACAAAGTAATACCACCCTTTCAAATTTTGTTTTTCCTTTTTTGTTTTTTGGTTTTTGAAGCCACATATTCACTGCAGCTGTGTTACTTTATCTTAGCAGTTTATTGACTTGAGCGGTGAAACTATTACACAGGTGAAGCTGGGTACTGTAGGTTGGCGCGAGAGGTACTACAAGGAGAAATTTGATGCAGAAACTAAAGAGGATAGGGAAAGAACCAGGAAAGAAGTTGTATGTCTTTGAATCGACTAAATCTGTTGATGCATGTGAATCAACAGAGTTTCTGATTACACTGATGAAGTCTATTCGGTTGACTGTGTAGGTCCAGAAGTATACTGAAGGGCTATGTTGGGTCCTTCTATATTACTTTTCTGGCGTTCCATCATGGAACTGGTAACAATTTTTCCAATACATTTACAAATACGATTGGTTCGCCTTTTTTCTATTTCACTGACTAGATGAAAATGAATGTGTTAGGTTCTATCCTTACCATTATGGTCCCTTTGCATCAGACTTAAGGGGTCTATCGCAAGTTAAAGTGAACTTTCAAAAAGGTTCACAATTCAAGCCTTTTGATCAGCTGATGGCTGTTTTGCCACCAAGAAGGTAATTTCAGGCTTGGTTTCTTTGATTTTGAGATTTTCATCCATTAATTTGGCAAATTGAGATTAGTGGGAAATGATATTTACAGTGGTCATGCGCTTCCGAGATCCTACAAAGCACTCATGAATAGTGAGGAGTCAGACCTCATTGATTTTTATCCTTCTGGTAAGCCCTTTTTTGCATCGAATTAGATTGGTGTTGTGAGTTTTTAGACAAAAATGGCTTTGTTGAGTTTGTTCTATTTCCTCATGTTTCTGATCACGTATTCGACGAATAGATTTTGAATTGGATGAAGAAGGAAAACGCTTCACGTGGCAGGTTTTCTTATATTTCTTGTCATTTTTCTCTCTTCACTCTAGTTTTGGATTATTTTATTATATCCAGACAGTCACTGTCCCTAAGTTACACATAACGAATTATGGAAATCTATGAGATACCTCAAATATTTTTCGTCCTTCGTAGGCCATTTGCAAGCTTCCTTTTATTGCGGAAGAACGCCTCCTGTGTCATACCAAAATCTTAGAACAAGAATTACAGGTACAAAACATTTCCTGATAGTCTTCTTCGTGTTTCATGAAGTTTATCCTTAATTTTGCAATTTGCGTTGAGCTTTATTGATGATTCATAGGACGATGAAGTTGAAAGGAACTCGACCAAGTTTGATGTTCTGTATGTGAGCTCTAAGCAAGAGCTAGGATCTCAAATCATTTCCTTGTATGAGAAAGTGCACGAGGGGAGACGACCCATTGATACTGATTTGAGGTAAGGTGGTTGATCTTAGAGGCTTTTTCCTGAGGCATGCCATTGAACCATAATACTTCAGACCGTGTTCTTTTCTTCTTTTACTTCTACTTTGATGGTCGGGTCTTGGTTGTTTGCGGTCTGGATCCATAACCGGTATGCTAGTCCTTGGGCATTTCGTAGGATTGCAAAAGTTCTTTCCCCAGCTTAATCAACCTGTTTGTATTGTTTGGTACGTCCATCCCAAAAACATTGTCCGGTATGCAACATGAAAACTTTAAAAGAGTTCATTTTTGGCAAAAAAGGTTTGAACTTCTTTCCACAAATGTAAATGTACTGATTGATATCCAGTAACTTCCGGAATTTGATAAAATACATCGTTTTTAAGCTCTCGTGTTGCGTACTGGACAATCCTTTTGTAATGCTGGAGAGATGGGAGTATTTTAGTAAGATAGTGAGATTCCTAAGTTATTGCTTTCTGTGCAACTTAAAAATATCCTAAAGATGAAAAACAAACCAAGCATATCATGTACAGTTCTTGTGATACGGTGAGAGGTTTATCGTTTAAGTTTGAGTTTCGTTTGGATTCATGTAACAGCCGACTAATTGTTCAATTTGGTCTCTTCTCCAGCAGCGGAATGAGTGGCTTTATAAGTCCTCGAAAGGATTACGATTTTGCTGAATCCAACCTGCTGGAGGATTGCAAGGAATGCCAAGAAAATAACATCCTGTAAATCACAATTCTCAACCCAATTTCTACAATTCTCTTTTCTGTCACTATTGAATTAATTTACCATCCTGTTTTGCAGATGCGTGTCATATGAGTTGCCTAATGGCTCTCAACACTTTCCTCGTCCCCTCGACGGTGTTAACATCCCTAAGAAGGTCTACTATCATGTCAACTTGATTAGTGTCTGTCATTTTTCCGTATCCTAGTAAAAGGTAGCTGAATTTCAGTCTACAATGATCTGATAATCGAACATGATAAGTTACGGTGGATCATCAATTATTTGGGCCTCCGGTAATAAAATCACATAGGAGTTTGTCTGTTGGGTAGAGCATAAAATCCATATCGTCAGTCTCAATTCATTTCTTGCTATATCTTTGTTCTCTCTCCTTTTTTTTTTTTTTATAATTTTCTGAGACACTTCATATGATGATTTTGGCCAGACAATAAGTGAAAGAGATATTGCGGAAACAAAACTCTGGCATGAGATCCATGGCAACAAGCCAATTTGTACCAGGTTTTCCATGACCTCTTTTGTGGATTGGTTTGTTGGTTGGTCTGTTTCCTATCAATTCTACGTCACCGATCTATATAACCTATATCTTTTGCCAGGCCACATCATCTGCGCTCAAACAAAAATGCAACCGATGGAGCAAATTCTAGCTCATCGAAGTCATTTACTGGGGAGATACATAAAGGTGCTGGTTCTGGCTGGGGTCGTGGCAGAGGAATGCCGGAGAGCAATTCTTTTGATTCCAATGCGCATACCGAGTGTTCTAGAAACTTTGAAGCTGGACGCGGTGGGAAAGTCACGGCCTCTTCCTCGTCTTCGTTGGGTGAAACTAGAGGTCCAAGTTTCAGTCACGATTCACGAGTACAAAATGCATATCGAGGATCATATAATAACATTGACAAGTGGAAATCATCGAGTTTTGGTCAATATGAATCCAGAGGCATGGAGAATCGTAGGATATCGGATTCACAAAGAGGATTCAACTGTCCTGGAAGAGCTCAATCAGGCAGTAGTGCCAATTATAGGACATTTAGAAACAACTTTGTGGAAAATAGAAACTTTGAATGGAGGCCGAACGTACAACCATCTGCGGCTCCGTTTGTACAGCACGGGGATGGACGGTCTGGGCACAGTGGGCAGCATGGGGTGGATAGATGGTGGCGAGACTCAGCAGGTAGCACAAACAATGCTTGGGGACATAATGATCAATCCCCGTTGCCTTCTCCTTCAATGCCAGGCCGTGGAAGAGGAAGATACAAGCCCAAGGTGACTCCCATGGATTGGAAGTTGAGGGACACCATGGGAACATCTTCTAGTGATAACTTGCCTCGCATGTAATTAAGAGGTACCTAAATCTCCTGCCAGCAACCACAGTAGGCTCTCAGTCGTACCATGTGGCGAAAATCTAAAAAAACGCATACTATTTTGAGACCGAGTGCATTGATATAAGGGGGCAGGGGTTTGAGGGGCGTGGCCGTTTTTGTTCTTTTGTTAATCTGATGATATGAATAGGGGTTCGGAGGCTTGTTTACGTACCTGGAAAACATGGTGTATTTTTGTCCTGTTTACTAATCTTCATTCCCAAGTATAAGCTTATGCATCTGCTGCTTCCAATTGTATAGTTGGTGAGTTATATTTTGCCGGTATTTCTGTTTCAATTTGTTTGTCGGTTTTAAGAAAAATTAAAATTTCCTGTTCGGTTGCGTAGAGTTTGAGTAAATTCACGGTTCGAAGGGGACACATTTTGGGACAACAAAGATAAAAATGTACGACAAACAAATTACAAGAGAGAGTACATCTTTTTCTTCTTGAAATACTCATCTAAAACATGCTCCTGCTTGGAGCCTTACTGCTGGGGAAGCTAATGGGTTGGCTTAGTAGATGAGGTGTTCTTCAGCTGGTTGGTGTTGGAGCAGTTGCATACTTTGCATGGTTTCCCTTTCCCTCTGGTCTCGTTATTGAGAGAAAAATAAAAAGAAAGCGTTTGCTACCTAAGTATGTTCGCAAGAGTGCGAGTTTGAGCGTGAAAATGTCTTTAAAAAAATATTCCGAGCTACTATAATTCGCTAGCGCGACTGAGCGAGGATTGAGAGTGGGAGTGAATGACATTTTGAAAGATTATTTGATTTTGATTAGAAGGCGTTTCCGCTAAGCTAAAAGTTGTGAACTACTTCTTGTAGTTCTTTATAGTCAAGTTGTTTCTACTAAACTAAAAGTTTTAGATAATGTATTACGTTAATAGAAGAAAATGTGTAGGATGCTTTAGTTTAGTGGAAACAACGTAATTTTTTATTAAAATTTGAATCGTTAATGTCGAAATGGACCGCTGAGATCAAACTTTTCCGTGAATAAACCATACTTTAAGGTTAAATACCCAACAAAAAGTATTTTGAGTTGTGTTGTAAAGTTGGTGTCGCTCACATCATTACTTTAAAACCACTCTTCTCAGCTAAAGAAGCGGGAGGGTTTAGGGCTTGCGAGTATTGCTATTATCTGACACCTTCTAGTTGTTGTCCGATACTCTTCTCTCTTTCTCTCTCGATACCGATCTCAGTCGTCTCGGCGGCGGAGGAGAGTGGAAAGAACACACAGTGATGGCGTTGGCTTTCGACGAGTATGGAAGGCCGTTCATAATACTAAGGGAGCAGGAGCAGAAAACGAGGCTTAGGGGAATCGACGCTCAGAAATCCAACATTTCGGCTGGAAAAGCCGTTGCTCGCATCCTACGCACCTCTCTCGGCCCCAAGGGCATGGACAAGATGCTCCAGAGCCCCGATGGCGAAGTCACCATCAGTACACCCTCTCTCTCTCTCTCTCTCTCTCTCTCTCTCTCTCTCTCTCTCCGTATGACTAGACTGTTTGATCTCAGTATGTTTTTGTTTGATGAAATGACGGTCCAGATGCGTTGTTAGTTCCAATTTTTAGGGTTTGGTACAGTGCTACAGTTAATGAAGACTAGATATGTTTGATGAAATGAGAGTCCAGATGCTTTGTTAGTTCCAATTCGCTAGGGTTTTGGTACTGAGGTATAAGTTTTGATTTTTCTTTTTTCTTTTTGATCTTTCATTCTGTTTGTTGATTTTGGTTTGTATTTGAAGTTTACTTGTGGATCTGCAGTAGCAAGTGAGATAGAAGGAAATGGAATGAATTTTTCTTGTAAAAATGCAGATTTACTTATTCTGATATTGGCCGGGGATGTCCTTAATTATGCGTTTGAATATTCAGCTTCGCGTGTATGATGTATTTTCTTCATTTTGTGATGAAAAAGGTTCAACTTCATGATGAACTTTTATTGGAAGATAAAGCTGTGTTTCGAAATAACAAAAATTCAGCTTCTTATGCATGATGTATATTTTTCAGTATATGCTGAAAAAGTTTCCTTTTTTTTTTTTTATTGGGAAGGTTCGACTTTGTGATGAACATTTATTGGAAGACAGTTTTTCGGCTTGTTTGTGAGGTTTAACTTGGTGAAGCTCTATATTCAGCTTATTATCTGAATGGAACTTTAGAGAACGAACAAGAATGGCCACGATAAATAAAATGTTTAGACGACCATCATGAAGGTTTCCCGCCTACAAAATCAAGTTCACCTCTCTCTCTCTCTCCATACGAATTGTCCATTTTCTAGATATGTTTGATGAAGTGAAAGTCCAGATGCTTTGTTAGTTCCAATTCACTAGGGCTTTGGTACTGTAACAAAGTTCTAATACTGGGGTAAAAGTTTTGCTTCTTCATCTTCATCTTTGAATTTGAAATTGTTTGTGGGTTTTGTGTAATGATTGGTATCTATTTGAAGTTCATTTGTGGATCTGCAGGAGCAAGTGAGATGGAAGGAAATGGAATGAATTTTCTTGTAAATGTGAAGATTTACTACATCTGATATCGTCAGGGGATGTCATAAATTACGAGTTGAAAAATTTAGCTTCATGTGTGTAATGTATTTTCTTTGTTTTATGATGAATAAGGTTCGACTTCTTGATGAACTTTTGTTGGAAAAGCTGTTTCGAACTTAAGGAAAGCGATAGAAAAGAAAATAGAGAAAAATGAGAGGAAAATTTAACTATTCACAATACTAGAATCTGTTATTTTCTCCCCCTTTCTCTCGTACTCAACAATTGTAGAGAATTTTTTTAACTTTTCTTTCCTTGGTTTTCTTTTCCACAAGTTCCAAACACACACTAAAGGTTTTGGCTTGTATGTGAGGTTTTACTTGGTTCAGCTTTACTATTCTCAGCTTTTATCAGGATGGAAGTTCAAAGAAGGAACAAGAATGGTGACAATCTATGAGCCATTTTTAGAGTTCTATCTCTGAAGGTTTCTCTCATATAGATAATAGAGAGAAGGTCAAGTAAACATGAAATGTCACAATAGTTGAGCAGTGTCATTGAGGATTTGCAAAAGAAAGTAAAGCAATTTCTACTCTTATTTTGGGGCAGTATGATAGGAGCTCCTAGTTGTGTGTGTCCTCAGCTTACTAATTTGAGGGAAAAATTGGTTGAAACTGAGGGAGGCCTGATGGCAATATATGAGCAATGGATGTGGCTTCTTAACATGCACCTGGTATGTGGTTGGCCATTGAGTCATTGACATATCAAAGATTTGACTAGTGAACATATGTTTGATACTTTGATCAAGGATGCGCATGAAGTGGCAATTCTGGCCCTTCTGCTGATTAGTGCGTACAAGTGCAATAGATTCCACCTGTTACATTATGCTTTGGAATGTCATCAACCACCCTCTAACTGTTTGTGACTATTATACTGTATAAGCCTCTCTTTTTTTGTGCTCCTATTGGATCTACATTTTGAATGTCGACATGATACCCAATCTGACGCTCGTAGATTTGTGTGTTGTAGTCATTGTCCCACCTTGCTTGATTTCTTTTTATTGAGATTGACAACTCCTTATGGTGAATGCGTAGTAATTATCGTAGTAAATATATTACATATGCACACTTTGGCACATGCAACTAGAAGAGATCATGTTGTTTTTGTCAAATAAACTCCCTCGTTTATCTTTGAATTATGATCTTCACTCACCTTTTACTCCTATAATGTCAGCAAATGATGGTGCAACTATATTGGAGCAGATGGATGTTGACAATCAAATTGCAAAACTGATGGTCGAATTGTCACGAAGTCAAGACTATGAAATTGGTGATGGAACAACGGGAGTTGTTGTGATGGCTGGTGCACTTCTGGAACAGGCTGAGCGGCTCTTAGAGCGTGGTATTCATCCTATTCGTATTGCAGAGGGCTATGAAATGGCTTCCAGGATAGCTGTTGAACATTTGGAACGGATTGCAAATAAGTTTGAATTTAGTGCCTCTAACATAGAGCCTTTGGTTCAAACTTGCATGACTACTTTATCGTCAAAGATGTAAGAATCACACTGCTATACCCTTACTGCCTTTCTTCCATAGCGAGTGCAATACTTGTGTAATGTTATTTTCCAATGGTGTGTTGTGTGGTTTGTTTGTGCTGCCCTGTGCTTTATGATATATCTTTGGACCTTGCTGTTTTTATGTTCATTCTAGTTGCTTTATCTTGTGAGAATCATGAACAGAGTATTGTAATTCTGGTTAGTCTTCATGCTCCCAGTTACTGTAGGAAAAAATGCTCCGAATTGCATGGTTACGTTAATTTGATTTTTATTGTATTTATTGGCATGCTCCAAAATGCCCTCAAATGATGGTATTAAGCATCAGTAAAAGAAGTCAAAATAGCATCAGCGTTAATCTTTCACTTTGTATAACACGGAAAGGTGAGGGACATTATGTGTAAGTAGTAACTACGATGATCTGATTGTGCCGTTGGTGTTACGCCTCCAAATGATTACTATGTTTACCCCATTATATGTCTGTTAGTGTCTTGAAGTTCCATGTTGTCTGTGGTTTAAGACAAATGAAAGTTAATCATGAGAGCATCCGCAATGTAATAATCAAAACTAAAAGATTGCTAAAGTTAACAATGTTTACTCAAAAAGTGTTCACATTGTAATAATCAAACTTAGCAATCTCTTAGCAACTCATCAAATTTTGGCCTTTGAATAATCAAAACTAACAACTTTTTGCCAATAATCAAATCTAATGATCCCCATATTTTCTCAATTAAATACACCCATCATTACACAAAACATTCTCTCTCTCAACAATGTTTTCAAAAAATAACTTTTAAAAACAATTTTGTTTAGAAATTTTTTTTAAAAATAGTTTAAAAAAACTTTTATTTTGAAAAACTGTTTTTACACAAAAGAAATTTCTAAAACTAATATTTTTCACTAAACTCTTTTTTTTTTCAAAAAAACTATTCAAATTATTATCACAATTGTGATTCTGATTCCATAGTTTTTTTTTTTTTTGATATTATTCTGATTCCATAGTTTGAGATGATTGAGAATGGTGATTTTCCATAGAAGGAAGAAAGAAGAATAAATAGGCGAGAATGGCAGTAGGCATGAAAGAATTGGAGGGGACGAGAAATAATTGGAGGGACAAACCGGTGGGAATTTTTTTTCCGGATGAAATGAAGGGTAAAAGTTTGGAGGGAATGAAGAGTTGGCAGTGGACCCATTGATTTTGATTATGGGTACAAAATGAACAATGTGAGACTTCATAGTGCTAACTTTAGCAACCCTCTAAATGAATAATCAAAAGCTGACGTGGCAAGTTTTGATTATTCATTTTTGATTATTACATTGCGGATGCTCTGAGTTGCTCTTGTTACTTTTTTTTCTTGATAATTCGTATCACATGGTGATTTTTTCTAGTCATCATACAAAGTTGCTTTTCATTTAAACTGTCATTTCAACCATGACACAAAATCGAATGGAGAGATTATATTTTTGTTTATCTCAATACTGCATTTAATTCTGTTCAGTTTGAATTATCAAGCTAAATGAGAAATACTTTATGTTGCAGTGTGAATAGATGCAAGCGCAGTTTGGCAGAAATTGCTGTGAATGCAGTTGTGGCAGTTGCAGATTTAGAGAGGAGGGATGTTAACTTGGAGCTAATTAAAGTGGAGGGAAAAGTAGGTGGGAAATTGGAGGATACCGAGCTAATAAAAGGAATTATTGTTGACAAAGATATGAGCCATCCACAGATGCCAAAGCATATTGAGGATGCGAAAATTGCAATCTTGACTTGCCCATTTGAGCCACCAAAGCCAAAGACAAAGCATAAGGTTGACATTGACACAGTCGAAAAGTTCCAGAATTTACGTGGGCAAGAGCAGAAGTACTTTGATGACATGGTTCAGAAATGCAAGGTAGGTTTGTACTCGTAAAATGTGGTGTATGTATGCATCATCTGATTTTGTTTGTTTATGGATTGTGGCATTGATCTTCTGCATATGTTTGTGTACGTCTCTGAGTAGTTGTACTCATAATCCCCATTACATGTATATGCAGCTTATGGTAGCTGTGTTTAAGAAACTTGAATCAAAGATTCCTTTTGGATTGTAATCATCATGCATAATTATCATGTTGTTCCTCAGTATAGTGCAACAAACTCATCTTAGTAGTATGTGTTTCTGCAAGTTTATGATATCTAGGTACTATTCAAAGCGAGTCCCCCTTATTATTTTCCCATTTTGGTACATGAGAAGCTGTGTCATTGCAACTTTTCTGCCTGACATGTAGGATGTTGGTGCTACCTTGGTCATCTGCCAATGGGGTTTTGATGATGAAGCAAATCACTTGTTAATGCATAGGAACTTGCCCGCAGTCCGATGGGTTGGTGGTGTAGAGCTGGAGCTGATAGCAATAGCCACAGGTTTGCAGTGAATTTGCTTTTCAGACATTGCTTGCTGTCTATTCTGTTCCTCCTATTATTTTACCCTTAGTATCGACAATTGTTCTATTGGTGACTTGTAGGTGGGAGGATTGTGCCAAGGTTCCAAGAGTTGACCCCTGAAAAGCTAGGCAAGGTACTTTGTGTTTTCTCCTCATTCTTCTATATCAGTTTTTGTGGTTTTTTTTTTCTTTCTGTGATTTATTTTGTTTGTCCCCCACCTGAAAATACGGGTATGGGCCGGCTGGCTTTAGTTGCATACTTAACACCCTGGTAGTTTTCATGTTACTTGTACCTTCAAACAGAAACATCCTCGTGTTTGCTGATGAAAAATAATGTTCCTTTGTTGGCCATGTGATTGATTTTTGTTTTGATAAGTTGTTGGCCATGACATGTGAATCGTAAACACTGATGCTTTGTTTGGTTTGTGTTTTGAAAAATTGTTGGGGTAATAAGTGGAGTGAGATAAAGAGAGAAATGTTAGAAGTAGGGAGAATCTAGGGGGAATTTTTTGAAAAATTCTTTTTGAAAAGGGAAGAGAACAAGGCATAAGAACCTAGATTATTTTCCCCTAAAGTCATACTTTGATATTACTCTTGATGAATTTACTTTTGATTAGCTACAAGAACGTTGGAACCTATTGTACCTCACAGAAGTTACCTAACTTTCTCCACTTGCACAATTTTTAGTCTTCATTGCAATAGCTAAAGTTTTGGCATAATCCGAATAGGCGGACTAGCTAGAGGTAGGATTTATTATTTGCTTACGAACAAGGTCACCTTGCATTCACTAACTATGATAGATTTCTTTCAACTTATTTTACTAGTATTTATTTTGGAAAATGCAGTTACCTGCCATCATCATTCACCATGATAGAATTAGAAGACTAACAGACCTTTTTGGTAACTATGAGTGTCATTATAGAGCAAAGAAAATAAGAAACAAGGAAGGAAAACCTTTGTACAACTTATGGAATTTAGTGTTGTAAAACCTTTGTACAACTTAGGGAAAACCTTTTTTGGTAACCTTAAGGGGTTGGGGTCATGGAAGCTCAAGAGTCCTGGGTTGTAGTCCAGCTGCCAAGGCTCCTCATCCTTTCCCACTTTTCCTCCTTGTGCACAGGGTTGCACAAATTCATGCGATCACCAACTGGAACTGTGTCTTGTGCTTCAATTCTTTCATATGACATGTTAATGATGAATTTGTGCAGTGTGTGAACTGTGAACCATATTGCTCATGGGATTATTTTGTTTCTGTTGCTGCACTTGTAACGTGATAGGTACGGTAGATTCATTCTTCTATATTTTCCCTTGAGAGCTATTAATATGCCATTTCTTCATGTTGGCACTTGTTGGAAGTGCTTGTGCTGAGTATTTCCCTGCAACAATTATTATTATTATTTTTGATTTTTGGGTTGCTTGATGTTTTGTGTTTTGGATCGACGATTTTGATTCCGTTGGTAGTGCTTTGGTCATGAAACACTGATATCCTATTTGGCTTGTCTGTACAGGCTGGTTTGGTGCGGGAAAAATCATTTGGAACCACGAAAGATCGAATGATTTATATCGAACATTGTGCAAATTCGAGGGCCGTAACCATATTCATTCGTGGTGGTAAGTTGATGAAATCCTATTTGCCTTTTCTCTTCAAGTAAATGTTGAGAGGTGGTGAATGTCACCATTATTTATCTGGACAAACGGGTTATATGTGCTCTTAGTAGATGCTATTAAGAAGTAAGAACTACATCATACCCATGCTTTGTGAGTTTGGTTGTTACTTTGTTTTGTATCATGATTACATGTACAGTATCTTCATCTGCTAATAAACAAAAATGACAGCCTGTCTTCATCTGTCATGTTATACGTTGATGTCTAGGAATGTGAAATCATTTGGCATTCTACTATTCTTTCTGGAAAGTGGAAACTGATATTTGTAATTGGTGGTTGTGACTTGTGAGGTCTGCCATTGCCTATTGAATAGGATTGGGAAAACCAAATTTCATTAATTTTTTTTACAAACCTAATTTTTGATTTCATATCTTGTTCTTAAGCAAAATGGAGAACATTTTTGCACATTTCAATATTTTGTTATTATCTCTGGTACTTGCACCGGCAGTAGTTGATATTTGTTTCTTCTTTTACACTGTGCAAGAGGGAAAAAAATTGAGAGGGAAAAATATGAGAACATAATTATTAATAAGACTAGTTGGATTAGTTGTTCAACTCTTCTAGTAACCACTGTTCCGATTCCTAGGTGCCATTCAATCCCAATGCGGGTTTCGGCAACACATCCAATCTGAAAATTCATTAAGCAGGAGTCACAACTTAAAAATGGCGATGAATGATCATGTGTTTTAATTTGCCACTTGCTGTTTCATGTTATGGCCCTGCTATTTGATTGAATGTTTTCAGGAACGAGTTTGGATAGAATTTATTCCCTTAATTAAACAAAAGAGGGCTATTTACATCTGTTATTGTTTTTCGATAGGGGAGTAATGGCTGGTACTGTGATGTGTCTTCTCACTCCGTTAGTGAAGTACAGGCAGTATTTGAACAAAAAATGAAAATGATGAAAATTGTTAAGAGTAAGAGAGGGAAAAGCTATCCTTTATCTTTTTAAAATGCGAAAGAATGAGGTTGGCCATACCCAGAGTTTCTTTTACTAGATTCTAGTACTTGTTTGATGCATTAGGTAACAAAATGATGATAGAAGAAACCAAGCGAAGTATCCACGATGCTTTGTGTGTGGCTCGGAATCTCATTCGCAACAACTCTATTGTGTATGGTGGTGGTGCGGCTGAAATTTCTTGTTCTCTTGCTGTGGAAGCAGCTGCTGATAGACATCCAGGGGTTGAACAGGTACGACTTTATGGAGGTTATTTCTTTATCTTGCTTACCCATCATGCAGTTAGAGCTGATAATTTTTTCCTTCTCTCTGCAGTATGCAATCAGGGCATTTGCAGATGCTTTAGACTCTATCCCAATGGCACTCGCGGAGAACAGTGGTCTCCAACCCATCGAAACATTATCTGCTGTGAAATCTCAGCAAATTAAGGTATATTTTGGACATGATTGCTTCCTTTAGCGAGGTCAATAGCAACATAAGCTTCATTTGGCATCTCTAAATAGGTCGGATTTCTGCTGAAAAAGTCAACTGGCATCTCTAATAAAAGCCAAAAATTAGCCCAACCTACAAAGAATGCCAAAAGTCATCTTAAACAATATTAGTTGACTCTTTTTTTTTAGCTTTTAAAGACAATCCGAGATGAAGCCTTAGGATCTCTCTCTGTAATTCTATTTCACCAAGTATCATGTTGGATTCATATGCAGGAGGACAATCCCTGGTGTGGAATAGACTGCAATGATGTTGGCACGAATGACATGCGTGAGCAAAATGTCTTTGAGACACTAATTGGGAAGCAGCAGCAGATATTGCTAGCAACCCAAGTTGTCAAGATGATTCTGAAGATTGATGATGTTATCTCTCCTTCTGAGTACTGACACATCTGAGTCCTTAATTTCCAAAAGTTTTGATTGGCCTAGAATGGTAGCCACGTTATATTATTATCATCGACCCAAATGGTGACTCAAACCAACTCATTCTACATGTCCTGTGCCTTGAGATCTACCGACGTTTTGGTAATGGGTGTATTTTACGACTTTTGTTTTCTGGTTGGCAGACAGTTGATATCGTTGTTTATCTCTTGAACGTTTGTGGATTTTGTTGTGTTAATGCTTTTGCTTTTGTTAGTGTTCTCCTGGCAAACAAAATATTTGAAGATGGTGCAAAATTTCCATGAACAGTTTTAATTGTTTCGTTGTGTTTATTTTGCTTCTCTCGGTGTTCAGACTTCGGTGGGATTGGGTGTGGTGTGATCTTTTGGTTTGTGGTAAAAGGGACACGAGACGTAGCTTTGAGGTGTGGGGCGGTGTGCTGGGACGGTTTCTTGTTTAAGCTCGTCATAGGATTAGGGTTCGGACTTTGGAGGCTTGTTACCATACCTGGTGAACATGGTGTATTTTTGTCCTGTTTACTACTCTGCATTCCCAAGTATAAGCTTTTGCATGTGCTGCTTCCAATTGTATAGTTGTTGGTGTTGGGCCTTTTTTGTTCCCCTATGATCATATTTTTTGGTTCTTCTGTCACAATTTATTTGTCCGATTTGAAAAGAAATATTTATCTCGTAATAAAACGTGATTTATCAATTTTTCAAAGCTTTAACCCTTTAAAAGAATGCCATTTAACATGTTGGAGATATTACTTCAATCCACGAATAGAGAACAAAAAGAGGAATTGCATGGAGTTCGAATTTCTTTTATATTGGTTGCATGGAGCTTGAGTAAATTTACGTTTCGAAGTTTACACACATTTTGAGGCTACCAAAATTCAACAAGTAGACATACAAATCACAACAGGAAAAGAGTACCAACTGTGTTTGGAGCTGTCCTATATGAGGGTTTGCATGCATCAAATAGTTCTCGATGAAGTTACATTCTGAATTGTGTTTTAAAATTGTGTTCCTAGTATTGCTCTAATATCAAATGATAAATGATAAATTTGCCGTGTTTGGATTGAGATTTGAAATTTTTTTTGAAAAATAGTAGGGGTAATAAATGGAAAGAGGTAGAGAGAAATGTTGAAACTATGGGAAATCTAGGGGGTATTTTTTGAAAAATACTTTTTGAAAACCAAAAACCAAAAGGAACAAGGCTATTAGTGCTTATAATTTTTGGGGTAAATAGTACTCCATTTCTTTATTTTCCTTGTTTTTCTCTTTTTTAACTCATGACTCAGTAACATTTTGTTTTATTATGAAAACGGTGAAATGGAATTCAATTATTCCCGACCCCAACATTTATCCAATATTCCCCCGCCGACTCTGGCCCGATAAGAATGGGGCGGAGACTATAAATTCAGGTCCGATATGTCCCATTGTGATCCCTGTAAGATTACAAATATTGCAAGTATTTCAAGTTTCAACACCAAGCTGTCGAACCCCTTTGTTAACCCACTAATTTTTCACTAACTGTATTGATAGATTTTTATTTATTTATCCACAACTCTATTGATAATTTGATACGTAGTATATGAAAAGAAAAGAAGGAAAAAAAAAAAAAAAAACCAAGACGTTGCTGTGACAATACGCATATTTCCTTATCTCCCGTCATCCCTTACCTTTCTGTTTCCCGGCTGGTTTTTCTCTCGCAGTAACTTCTGTGAATTTTCATGGCGGCCAATCCCTCCAATGGTAACGTGTATGATGTAGATACTCAGTCCCAATTCAGTTTTCCATTTGTCTCTATACTAACAACCCTTGTGTGTTTTTTCACAGAGACTTTGCTCGAGCAGCTGAGAAACGGACTCGCCGAGTTCGAGTTCATCTCCCCTCCTTTGCTTTCAATTTCCAACTCCACCCCATTTTTCAGAAACACCGCCCATCGGTTCTTCGCTCGAATCGGACCATCTCCGTAAGTCTTCCTTGTCCTTTAACTCTCTCTGGGTTACAGCAAATATACCAAACCTTGGGTTATTGGAGGTTTGCTCGGTCGTTAACTTCACAATCCCAGGATTAATCAATGTGCACGCAAACTGGCATGGACACACCCGGTTATCAGGAAAAAGTAGTCTGTTTTGTCCGCGCACCCATATCTGATAGGTTTTATTTTTGGGCTTTCCGTGTTTGTTAACTTAAAGTCTTGGAAACCTTGTTCTGATTAGCACATTTCAATATTTCAGTGAATTCTAAGCAATTTTTTGAAGACCATAGTTCTAAAACTTGTTTTATCCGGGCAAATAGTACTCCAACATTGTGTGGTGTTCTATAACTGGCTGGATTCGATATGGAAGTGTGTTAGAGCAATGCATCTCCAGCCCTTACCCTTTCTTTAATTTAAACCCAAATCTTGAGTAAAGCTCCCTAAAGCTCACTCCAACCCTTGACTCAAACCTATACCAACTTATTTGTGCTCAGGTATGTACTTAAATTGTAAATGGCTATTTGGTGCTTCTCAAATTTACAGCTTTGCTATTGATGAAGCTTTTATTCAAATTTATGCTTAGATTTGAGTATGTCATTGGAGTGCTTCATACCGAATGAAGCTTTTACTTAATTTTTTGCTCATATTGGAATTTAAGTATAGGCAAGGGCTGGAGATTCAAATTTAACTTTACCAAATTTAAGTATAAGCTTTTACTCTTGGAGCATCAATAGCCCTTACTCAAACCTAAACTTAGATCCATAATCTGAGTATTACCCCCAAAAAATCAGCTCCAATCCTTTACCCTTTCTCATAGGAAATCAAGGGAGACCCTTTTTTCCCATCAAATCAAGAGAGACCCAAACCCATATTTCTAATGGCTATTTTCTGGTGGTGAGGGGCGGTGGTCGTGGTGTTTTCTGGTGTTGGTCAGCGGTTTCTGGTGGTCACAGGAGGTGCACAAGTTTCCGGCAAAGATAATAGACATAAGATCAAGAGTCTACGAAAGTTGCCAGTTGGCGGTGGTGTGGTGGTCGTTGGATCTGCTGGTTGTATTGGAGGAGCCGCAGAAAATAGGAAGACCTGATTAGTGGCGGCAGACGGTGGTGAGGAGCAGCGGTAGTGACGGTGGACATTGAAATCCTTCAACATCTGAGTACAGGGCTGGAGATGCTCATATCAAATAGACCTTTCACTCAGATTTTTACGCAAATCTGAGAAAAAAATTGGGTAAGGGCTGGAGATGCTCTTATAAGTCCCATTTGGAGTGTATTTTTGGAATTTGAATGCAACAAGTGACGCGAGATTGCTTATTCATTGGATAATAAATGCCACAAAGCATTAGATAATCTTGGGATTGTGGTATAGATAATCCCCTCATTATTAGTGCGGTGGGATTACTTCTTGAATAAGATTGTCTATCATTAGTAGTCCGACCTATTAAATAGGGCTATAAGTATGAATATGAGTGATATGCTGGATGAGTCATCTTCGGTGCATTCATTTTAATCTTATTTCTGATGTATTATGCACGCAAGCTACCTCTTTCAGTCAGGATTTACTTCTTTTTGATGTCAAATTTGTGCTAGAAACTTACCCAGTAAAGCTTTGTAGTAGGAAATCTCCATGCTGTTGGTAGACTACTATGAGTAAAAGGTGCTTATTGTACTAAGAAATCCTTGAAATTAGAGATTATAACCTTGGTCAAATTTACCCAAAAAGTTTCTGACTTTTTTTAGACTATGATTAAAAGGTGCTTACAGTACTAAGAAATGCTTGAAATTAGAGATTATAACCATTCAAATTTACCAAAAGTGTGTCTGCTGTGATTGTGTTTTCTAGAGGAGGAGGTTCACCAGCCATGAAGAAGCTGGAGCACTATTCAGTTCAGAAAGTCACTGGTGATGGACGATGTCTTTTTCGGGCATTGGTATTGCGGGGTTTTTCTTTTCATCCACTCTAATTGCATGGGTATTAGCACTGGTTTTGCAGTCTCATGGTCATTTCTGATTCTAATGATGGTAAACATGTGTGATGTCATTTCATTAGTAGAGTGAAGCCATGATCTGACTGTACTCAACAGTCAATGCCCTTTAAAACTTTCTACCAATTTCACTGGGAGCAAAACTCGTGTGTAATGATTGGAGGTCATGATTGGGCAAATTAGCAGATGGAAAATTGTCTGAAATATGATTGAGGAACAGTGCTTAATTCCTTATTTGGTTAAAAGAATTTAAAACAATGGTTTAAACCATGGAATAACAAATGACATGGTTATGAAAAAGTTGTTGTAGTTATAACTATAAGCATGCATGAGCATGCGGTAGATGAATATTCATGCGGACAATCGAAGTTACACTCTAATGGCTTAGATCACCTCAATACTAATAAGGCCATAACTGTCTTGAGTTGACAGAAATATAGGAGGAATTGACTGAAAAATATAGTTCACTGATTACTGCTCTTCCTCAAAAGGTACCGAATGCTACTTGGCTTTTCATCTTTTTATTGGATAATAAATACTGTTTCCATTAGATTTGGAAATGTAGATACACTGGCTCGGAACAAAGTTTTGCTACTAACAAGAGAGCATTAATTTATATCATCTCGTGTAGTTTATTCTGATCCACTGATTTACCCATTTCCTTGTATTAGAACAATTGTCCATCTTCCTTCACATTTTATTTTTGTTTTACCATTAACTTGTATTTTTGTTCATGTTGTCTAACGTTAGTTACTGCATCTCGGCATAGACACGTGAATAATTTACTGTGTATATTAATGTATTCTACTGCTTTTGGTATTCTCATCTCCGAGCACTGAACTTCTATTGATTGTCCAGAATCTGGAGTTACATTTGTATGCATTTCTACTTCAACTATGATTTTACTGAAATCAGGTCAAAGGAATGTCTCTGAACAAAGGGGTCACACTTGATCCTAGGGAAGAGAGAGAAAATGCAGGTATGCATTTAGGCCATGCACATTTTACTTTCATTTGTTTCAGTTCCAACAGGATTGTCAATGATATAATTATTATGGAGCTTCCATTTGCGGAATTTCACCCAGTTGCATGCTTTAATACTTCTCTTTGATTGTTGCTGTGGTTGAATGATTGTGGTGGTTTTCAAATTATGGAAGTTATTCTTGCTATAGAATCGCTGCTTGTATACGTTTACTTCGAAGGAGAGAGAACTTATTTTTAATTATTGCATACGTAGTCTTTTGAGCTATTCCATTAATGTGATGACCATAGATTTTAATATCGGCCGGTACGAACCGTATCGGCCGGTTCGTACCGGAATTTGAGGGGTCCGGTTCGGATATTGGCCGGTATAACGGAGAGACTCTGAATCACAGGCGAACCGGCCGGAAACCGGTACGTATCGGTCTGTAACGGATTTAGTGGGCCGGTTCGGCCGGTTCGTCTCGGGAAGGGAAAAAAAATCAGGATTTGAGAAAGAGGAAAAAAAAATTTCGGGAAGAAAGAAAAAAAAACCAGAATTTCAGACGCCGTCCTTTTCGTCGTCGTTATCGTCATCGCCGTCGTGGACTCGTGGCCGCCTTCATCGTCCCCTCTCTCTCAAACGCCGTTCTTGTAATTGTTCCTCTTCGTACATGCACAGAACTGAAAAAAATGGGAAATAGAGAGAGGAAAAAAATTATGGCCGGAGTTATTATTTAAGTAGAGACTAGAGAGAGAGAGAGAAGAGAGAGAAGTACCGTTGCCGTCGTCGTCGGTGTGGATCTGCTCGTTCAAAATTTGCCGGTCGTCCATGGGTGCCGGTCGGTCGTCCATGGGGGAAAGTTGGTGGTTTTGGAGTCAGAGTGGTTTTTTTGTAGTCAGAGTGAGAGTTTTTTGTAGTCAGAGTGAGAGAGAGAGATGGGGTTTGGGTACAAAACTGTGGACGACAGCAACAAAACTGTGGGTAGGTTCCGTTTAATAAAATCTGCCCCTTTTATTTGTTTTTTTTTTACTCCCATCTTGTTGTGTACAAAATTAAATATTTAATAAATAAGATAGATAATAAAACAATTTAAGAACGCAAAAACACCATTTTTTAAAGTAGATAGAAGTTTTGTAAATTACCAATGTGAAACTAGAGAAAAACACCATATTTTACAAATATACACTAAAGTTTCAACAGAAACTAGAAGTGGCTAGTGATTATGTAATCTAAAGCCACTATGTTGTATTTATTTTAATGTCTTCATCTTACTTTTGTTGTTTATGTCAATTATATCGAAACTCATAATGTTGCATTTTTCTCATATTTGTAAAATCTTATTGACTTGCGGGTTTTGATAAATTATCGGATATTTCACATAAAGAGAATGGGCTATTACATGTCTTAAATTAATTAAAATGTGATAATTTAAGCCAATGTTGAGGGCAAAAGCCGCAAAAGTATATTTTTCAAGTTTTATACATGTTGCTGATGATTTTTAAAAATTCACGACCGCGACACCCGATTCCCGCGACGTATCACCGATACGTCCCGATACCGATATACCGAGACCGATACCGCAACGGCGACCGATACCGCGATTTAAAACTATGGTGATGACTACCCCCTGCTCCCACTACTTGCTTCTTTCTTGCTTGGTTTTGTTATTTTGCATTGACGACTTTTGATCCAGTCATTTAACTGCAAAACAAGGGCAGTAGGAATTTAGCCAGCTTAGATTCTCAACAGTCTTATCCTGTGTTTATAATTGGACCTGTAGAACTGCAATACCTTCTCATTTACGAAGTTTCTTATTTTCCCTTCTTTATTCTCCTTTCCCTGTTTTGCTACATGATGTGATGATTTCTGCCTAAGTTTGCTTTTATAATATAATTTTCTGTTATTTGGCAGAAATGTTTTCCAATATCTTGAGTCACTGTATGGGCTGCTTGTTTCAAAGATTTGTGGTTAGATCGCAAAAATATATGCAAAACTCACTGACACACATACATGCAGATGAACTACGGATGGCTGTAAAAGAAGTTATCTGTGATAATGAAAATGAACGCTTTAAGTATGAAGAGGCCTTGATTGCAATTACTGTTGATGAGTCTTTGAAACGGTGAGGCCTTTAACTTGGCACTGTTGCAGAAATTCTCTTGTTTTTCTTATTCCGATTCATGTTATTCTAACTATTGGAAGCTGTTCATTGCATTCTTGTAAAACCTTGTCTAGTTACTGCCAACGCATTGGACGACCTGATTTCTGGGGAGGAGAGTCAGAACTGCTGGTTAGTATCTGATGATTAAGACACATTCGACCTTTTTTTCATTATTCATTTACTTTTTCTTTTTTTCTGATGGTCCCTTGAACTTGACCAATGATATTGCAAAGAACCCGCTGGAGATGGATTATAGTTGTTTGCCTTGTTGGAATTAAGGTTTATTATTGTGCAAAATGGTAGCTTAATTGGTGTGTTTCACACTTTTTCATTGATACTCTTCCATTTACTTTTGAGATTCAAATAAGGATTTAAAAAAGAGGTAATACCTGATTTATCCTTCTTGCCTGATTTAAAAGGAATAAGGTTGGAGAAGAAGTTGAATTTAAGTCATGGTCATCCTTTATTTGGGGGTTGATGAGTATTGTGCATCCCTTTTGTCCTTTTTATTTTCCCACGAGGACAAATATATTGCAGAAGAAGTGGTGGTGTTGGTGCCAAAAGGAATGGAAGGTGGAGAAAACAAACAGTGCTTGGAGATTTTGTGTGAAAGCATCTTTTCTTGAGAGACACTTGCTTGACTCCATCACATAACACTCATTACCCCTTAAAACTAGAATTTGGAATTTGGCCATGACAAGATGCTGTTTTCTCACATACTTCATGAGTAGTACCATGAGGTTGACGAAGTGTATAGCATAACCAATGAATGGGATGGAAAACTATGGAACAAGAATACGACTCATTGTTTGGTTTATGTAGTGTAAAATAATTTTGGGGAAGCCCCATTAGGAATGTTTATAGACGAAGATGGAAACGTATTTATACGTAACAATAAAATTTGGTGCTAAAGAAAATATAAATTGGTTGACTCCTAGGAAACCTAAAAATGTGTTTTCAAACAAATGTAGTGGTCAGTGGTCGCTATAATCGAGTATTCTACAAATAATTCTTTCCGATATCTCTGAAAGTACTTTTAAACATTAGGAGAGGCATGAATGTTTCCTCTTCTTCAGTTCTTTGCTCTTGGAATAGAACAAAAGAAAGACCAATATCTTAATGTTCCACTTCCCATACAAAACCCCCAAAAGAATGGTGTTGATTCTTAAATGCAGGTATTTTCTTGCATCATGTTTGACAATATCATAGACTATTTTGTTTAGTTCACTGTGTATATAATGGCTTAATTTTATACGGTAATGAATGGTCACGTTCTCTTTTAGGTGCTGTCGAAGTTGTGTTGCCAGCCAATCACAGTATACATACCAGAACATGAGGTACTTTATTGTCGAGCAACTCACTTCACTTTGATATGTTTAAATCAGCACAATTTGGGAAATAGATTTCTTGAACTGAATTTTTGTCAAGTCTGGGCTTCTGTTGAGTTCCATTTCTTGATGCAACTTCCAAAGTGTCAAGCTCTTAGCTACTGTGTCATGTTTAAAAATTGTTGCTGGTTTGGTTGACACATTCTTTTGCATACAATTGCATCCAGTTTGTAAGAAATCAATGATTGGTTTCCTAGAGAATTTTTCTGAGTTGGATCCTACTAACAATCCCTTTGGATTGTGACAAAGGGTGAGAAAATCCTCACTTATTTGGATGGCGAAATGAGATGAGAAGTGGTGAGAAAAGAGATGAATCTTCTTTGTTACATATTCGAAGGGAAAAGAAAGTGGAAGGGGCATGGTGAGCATTGACAGAATAACGTTTTCTCTGTTGATAGAGGGAGAGGGAGAGAGATTTTCGTGCTTTTGGTTCTTTGCCTTGCATTCTTGCTTTTGGTGGATGATTTTCTTCAGCGATAACATACTGATTTTTACAGTTTGAGCACAATAATCTATTTTATTTATCAAATTGTAGCATGCAAGAGGCGGACTGGGGTCTGGTTTTATTCCCATTGCAGAATATGGAACTGAGTTCAGCAAGGGTTCAAGAAAAGGGAAGAAATCAAGGAAAGTGGTGAGGCTCTTGTACAGTGGGAAGAACCACTATGATCTACTTGTCTGAGAACTAGTGCTTGGAGTCTAACGGGAGAGGATACGGTGGTAACCTCCACAGTTTCATCTAGAATAGAATTGGCGGGATCATCGGGTCGTAGACGAAACACATTCACTGAAGCAAGGAATTGATGCAATTTTGCTTTCGAAGCAGGGTGACAGAAGTTGCAAAATTCCCTGGGTTTTTTTTGGATTATCGTCGGACAAGCTCAAAGGAAAGGAAACTGGCTCTTTTTTCTCCAGCTTCTCTTCTCAATGATCAGCCATATTCAACTTGTTTGGATTGGATTATATTTTCCCATAAGGTGCAAGAAATAAGCTACACTATTAACTTGGCACAGATGAAATTGTGAAATGCATTTTTGGAGTATCACATGAGTTGTTTTCACAATACCTTATTTTTTGTTTTGCCAATATTGTATACATTAGCGGGGGTTAGAGGAGAGTTAGAAAGTCCAAAGAATGTCAATAGCTCTAAAGCCCCGACCAATCGCTCCTCATGGGGCTCGAATCTAGTCCTCTACCAAAGAAGACGGTGGGTAATGCCAATTGAGCTAGTAGCTCGCAATAATACTTGCAGCAAATGAGTAAAAATATATCATGCGGCTCACTTTTCTCTCTAAACTATCAATAAGAAGGAAGGGTTCCAATTCTCTCCGGTTAGGATATTTGATTGGAGGTGGTACAATTTCGGATTTGCTTAGAGACTTTTACCGGTAAGAGTTCTCTGACCAAGTCTTAATCATTAATTTCAGCAATGAAAGACCGAGATTTTGGATTGTCTCATCTGGTCCAAATTAAAAAATTGGAGAGGATCCATAGTAGTCTATCATGTTCCATTTGAGAGACATTAATATTTGTCCCACGTCATTGGTTAGTACTACTGCTCCAGAGCGATAAATAAACTATGGGATCCACAAAATTCAACTCTCTAAGAGCATCGCCATTATAATCAGCAAATGAGCGAGGATAAACAAATTTAATAACAATGCTAAAAAACGTCCCATATTGTAATAAACAAAATTACAAGTCTTTTAACAAATAACCAAAGAGAATAAATTCTTTACACCGTTGATGTAAACATTTGTTTCCTTCAAATCAATTGCATTGCGCCACGTCGTCATATTTTATTAATTGAGATCACTGTTTTGACACGTGTTGCAATGCAATTGATTTGGAGAAAACAAATATATATATCGGCGGTGTAAATAATTTATTCTCATAACGAAATTCCACCCATTCCATAACCAAACTTAACAACTTTTACCAATAACCAAAACTCACTGACCAAACTCAAAACTCAATAACACCCCCACATTGGAATTGTCTCAAACGAATAATTTGGTGTGGCCGGGTGCGTGATTGGAACTCGTTTGCAATTGGACATATGAGCATTGTGTATTGTGGGGGGTTTAATTACCAATCTGGAGGTAGAGGTTGTTAAAGTTTAATTATGAACTAAATGGATAATCAAATGTTGACGAGACACATTTTTGTTATTGGTTTTTATTATTCCCATTGCGGATGCTCTAAGAGCTGCAATTTGAAAGTACCACGTGGAAATACAGCCATTATTGGGACGCCTTGGATTTGGAGAGAGAAAAAGAAGAGAAAAAGTATTAGGGTGAGAGGAGAGAGAGCGAGTTTCAATCCAAACCGTCCAAAAATGTATTGGACGATCCAGATGTGCCGAGCGAGTACCATGTGAGTGTTTAGATCAATTTTTTCCCCTTCATATGATGTCATAACGTAATTAGGATTTTACCGTGCTTGTTAGATTTAAATTAATCTGAAGAAACAAATATCTTTACATTTTCTTGGAAAGAAGCAGACATCCTCACACGTGTCGGTTCTAATTAATAGATTTTAAAATTATACTCAGATTTTATAAAAGTATTTAGATAAAAAATATATATCGAATTGTTTTTGGGGGAGGGAGGCGCGTAAGTTTTGTATTGAGATTCAAAGGTTTTTTCATCCTAGTGGGGCGGTAGCCAAGTTAGAAGAAACCATGTACTCCCATGCAGAAAACTAATGGCCCCTGTGGATGGGGGGTGAGAAAAGAAAAAAAGAGAGGGTGTATTCTTTCTTATTAGTAAGAAAAGAAAAGAAAGGGATGTAATTTTTCACCTCCCATCCAAATAACAATGAGAAATCATATTTTCATAGGTGACTGGTCTCTTTCCGGTGACTCCTCGGCGAGCTAAAACTCTCTCCCTTTTCTCCGGCAAACTTGGTACTCTTTCTCTCTCTCTTCCATGGCGATGCACAGCCATTCGTCCGACGAGGGGGTGGGCCATACGCTCCCCTTTCTCACATAATCTTGCCACGTTTGGCGAGAAATGGAACGGGCTTGGGAGGGGTTCTGGTCTCCCTCCGTTTCTCACCCTCTCTCGCCTTGTTCCCCTTCCAAACGAGGGAGAGATTCAGCTCTCTCCCTGTCTCTTTTCTTCTTGCGCACCAAATGAGCTGTAATAGTCAAGTCTCACTAACAACTAACACTTCTTGCATAGTTGCATGTTCTCAAATGAGGGTTTTTCGGTTGATTAATTTATGAATTCTTTCATTCTCCGGTTCAAATTTTGTACTCTCTGTCTTAAAAGAATTGTTCGATCCGTAAAATAAGATTGTAAAATAAAAATTTTCCCGCTATTTACTAAGTATTAATGAATTCTTCTAACTTGTCAAACAAAAATTTGATTTTTCTTGCTAAACCGCGAAGTTCCATTTTGCAGATTTGACAATTTTTCTCTAAAACGGAGGGAGTAAATACGTTAGCAAAATAGATTCTAAAATTGCCTTTCAAAACACACGTAAAATGTTAGAAAGAAATGAAATTGATTTTCACACTTCTTTTTTTTTCAAGTGCACTTCATTTTTTTGTCTTTATTCTCGTAGAATTACAAAATTACCCTTTATATATTTTTCCATTCACACACGAAAAGGGAAATCACGTAATTTCACGTCACTAAAAAAACAAAAAAAGTAATGCATTTAGATAAAAAGAAGCGTGAAAATAATTCCCAAAAGAAAACCCATAACTTCAAAGTTCAAAATGAGATAAACGCTCAAAACAAAAAAGGAGAAAAACGCCAATAACCGAATCCCAGTTGTCTTTTAATTCTTTCCTTCACGTTCTGGCAACCGAAGCTGAAGTTAACAATTTTTTTTGGTCCAGAGCACGCTACAGAATAGAGAGGGTTGTGATTCTAGGGTTTGAGGGGTTACCTTTTAGAGAGAGAGAGAGAGAGAGAGAGAGAGAGAGAGAGAGAGAGAAGGAGAAGGAATGGAAGGTCCGAGCAACGGAGGGATGTTGTACCACGAGGTACAAGAGTCGAAGCTGTGCGCGGTGCATTGCGTGAACACGGTGTTACAGGGTCCCTTCTTCTCGGAATTCGATTTGGCCGCTCTCGCCTCCGATCTCGATTGCAAGGAGCGTCAGATGATGCTTGAAGGCGGCTCTGGCGCCAGCCTCGTCCCCGAGGAATCTCACAACGTCTCCCTCGACGGCGATTTCAGTATTCAGGTTTTGTTCCGCCACCTCACTACTTATGCTTTACGTTTTCTTTTGTTTTGTTCAATTTGATTTGAATTTTTAGTTCTTGGTTTGGTTGGACTACGGGAGCAGAGCATTTGAGGATTAAAGACTTATATTTTCTTGAATATCTTCACTTAGATTGCATAAATTTGTTAACTTTTCTGGTCCAGTAGTTCATTCAGGAAATCCTTGGGTAACCTCGAGGTTTCGATGTGAAGTTTTAGTACTTTTTGGTCGCAAGCTAGTTTGAGGAGGACATTTGAGGATTAGCACGAGCGCGTTCGTAAGCACTAGCATAGAAGCTTCTTTTAAAGATAATCTAAAGCACTAAGATTGGCCAGAGCGAGGATTGAGATTTGAGAGCAATAAGGCAGAGAGAGGAAGGAGAGCGGAAGGGAGGGCACTATTGAAGGATTGTGTGACCTAGGGGATTAAACACTTTCACCGGGAATGCATAAAAATAATGACTTTTCTGCTCATTCTGTAATTTCTTAGGCAAATCTCGAGGTTTCAATTGGATGTGAGGTTTTAGTGTTTTTTGGTTCCGAGTTTGGTAATATCTGTACAATATGGTTTGAGAAGGACATTTGAAGATTAAACCAGGTCACATAATCCATGAGCGCGAGCGTGGAAGCATCTTTGAAATTCCAAAGTACTAAAATTTGCTAGAGTAAGGATCGAGAGCAAGAAGGCAGGGAGAGGACGGAGAGCGGGATGCAGGGCACTATTGAAGGATTTGCGACTAGGGGATTAAACACTTCACTTAGATTGCATGAAAATAATAACTTTTTTGCACCAGCTGTTAATTCTGTAAATTCTTTGGCAAATCTTGAGGTTTCAATTGGATGTGAGGTTTAGAGTTTTTTGATTCTGAGTTTGGTAATATCTGTAGACTGTACCATATAGTTTGAGAAGGTCATTTGAGAGTTATTCACATATTTGCTTGAATATCTTCACTGAGGATATGCATAAATTAAATGAAATGTGTAAAAGATTTTACTTTGAGCTATTTGAGAGTTATTCAACTTGAGATATGACTTTTGAGTATGAATCCTCGCTTTGAGCTATGAAGCATGGATACTCTGAAACTAGTAATGTATAGGTATCGGATACTTCCCGGATACGGATACGCACCCGATACGCCCCGATATGTATCAGATATGGCAAATAAGTATCCTGTAATTAAATTAAATGTTTTTATTTTCGGATACGTTTCGGATACGCGAGCGATACGCGTGGGATACGTCCAGATACGTTTTAGGATACGGCGGGGTCAAAAATGAAAGTTTTACAGATTTTAGTAGAAAAAGTAGAAACTTTAAGGGGGAAAGTGTATAGAAACCCTAATATATGCTATACGACTTATCTGGAGAATTGAGATTGAAGGCAGGACCTTTCGATGACTCGACAGGCTGGACACCTTTCGATGACTCGACAGGCTGGACACCTACAAAGTGCAAACCAGCCAAACCTAGTTCGATTCCTTCTGCGAGGTTCTCTCTCTCTCTCTCTCCCTGTCCCTCTATCTCTCGATTCATCGTACTCTCTCTTCCTCCGCCTCTCTCTCGATTGGTCTGGAATTGATACTTGCTGAATGTGTTTATTTGTTGTTCATTTTTAGCATGGGCAGTTTTTGAACTGGAAGTTTAGGTTCCACGAGCGGTAGTAGCAATCACACGAATGAAGAAGAAGCTCCTCTTTGGGGACTTTAACCTCTCGTTTTGGACTTTTGGCATTTATTGGATGTTGGATGCTTTGTATTAGTTTTTGTTAGGTTTCTTTGCTTGGAATGACTTTTGTCATTTGTATTGGACATGTGCTTAATGCTTGGTATTGGCAAATTAACTACTTTTGACTTCTTATGCCTGGCAGGAGACTAATAATTATAATAATATATAAGTTGCACAGCCGTATCCCTGACGTAGCTGTATCCTAGTTTCTTACGTATCGCCGTATCCGTATCGTGTTGTATCCGTATCCCGTATTTGTATCCGTGCTTCATTGGTTTTGAGGAAGGAAGAATAGAAAAGGACTTCAATCAGATTCTAATTGATTTGATCAAGATAGCTGTTATGCTCCAGCAATAAATTCTTTAAATTCTTAGGCAAATTTGGAGGTTTCAATATTTTTTGCTTCTGAGTTTGGTAATATGTGTACAAACTAAACTGGTTTGAGAATGACACTTGAGGTTTTTACTGCTATCTTTGTTCTTTTTATCATCACTGACAAGGCATAAGTTTTAGAATTTTCCTGCTCCAGTAGTTTATTTGGTAAATTCTTTGGCAAATCTTTAGGTTTCAATTTGATGTGAAGTTTAGTATTTTTGGTTCTGAGTTTGGTAATATCTGTAAAAATGTTTTGAGGACATTTCAGGATTAAGAACTGATTTTTTGATATCGTCACTGAGAATGCATAAGTTTGATAACTTTTTTGCTCCAGCAGTTAATTCTGTTGATTCCTTTAGTACTTTTAGCACTTTTGGGAAACTACTCCGTTAATATGGTCGTTGACTGAGAATGCATGAATTCAATAACCTTTCTGCTCCAGCAGTTAATGCCTTGTTTGGATGATGTTTTGAAAATTTTTGTGTTTGATTTTTGGGTAATGAGTGGAGAGAGAAAATAGGATAATGATTAGACTTTAGAGATAGGGGTAATGAGTAGAGAGAGAAATGAAAATAATGATTGGAGAGAGGAGAGAGAAATGAGATTAATGATTGGAAGTAGGGGTAATGAGTGTTTTTTGAGTTGGATTTTTTCTCTCTTCAAATTGGCATCCAAACAAGGCATAAGTCAGTGAATTCTTTGCGAAATCTTGAGGTTTCAATTTTTGTTACCTACATGCACAAAGGATCTTTCAGTAGTTTTTTCAAAATTAAATGGTGTTGGAAATTTGTGGATAGGAATTCCTGATTCTAATTCCACTGTTTTGGTTGCTTTGTACAGTCATTGAGTCAGACCTTAATTTAGTTGAACTTTGGTAAATTGGTAACTTTCTTTATGAATAGTGGAGTCAAAACTTCAGGGGCTGGGAAATATGGATCAGTGTAGGTTTTTATAGAACCCTATATCCAATGGATTTTTGTTGATTCCCTATTTTAAAACCAACTTTTGTAGTTTTCCTGATTTTGAAACAAAAGTTGATCTGAGGGAACCAAACTAGACCTATGTTATCAATGGTATACACATAAAAGTGTGTTGCTTGAATTTGAGTTTTTGTTCAAAAAACAGTGCAATAATCAACTAGCAGCCCAACTGCCCGACTACCCAAGTTTGAACCATGAAGTAGTAGGCCCAAGTGTTTGGAAGAGCATGAGTGCTTCTCTCATTTAATATATACAAGGACTTTGTCCTAATAGATGTGGGAATCACACATTGCTTCATCATCTCAGTTGAAGCCCCCCTGAACTACACAAACATGCAAGTCTTGTTTGTGTTGGCATGATTTTAAGTGTTGGGGTGTTAACTGAAGTGTTAGGTTTTGTGGGATCAGTGCTATAGGTTTTGGTAGCATGCGTAACTGATTCTGAGGTTCGTGCATATCTTTGTTCATTTATTTCTCGTAGTTTGTATTTGTGTGGGTTATAGCATATTGATTATAATAGGGGTGTGGTCGGTATGGTCCATCGGGTTTTGGGGTATGTAGCACCGAACCGATTAGTTCAGTCTGGATAATTATAATACCCTAATCAAACTAATCGAGAGACCGAAACCGGTTTGGGGGGTTCAGTCTGGCCGGGATTTTGGACATTTCGGGGCACTTGGGTGGGCTTCATCATCCATCAGTAACAAAAAATGATAATCACATGAGAGCATTTCTCAGTTAGAATCAAACATTAGCATCAACAAAAACAAACTTTTCAAAAAAAAAAAAACAAAAAAAAAAAAAAAACAAAACAAAGAAAAAGCTGACAGATCTACTCACCAAGTTCTGAAGCAACAGAAACATCATTAGGGGTGTTTTTTTTAGCATCGTTCATCACTAGGTTTTGGAAAGGGATCTAAGAAGCATTTGCACCCTTGATATCTTCTTTGTCAGTTCTTCAATTTCCTCTTGATGGAGGGAGGGTGGTCTGCCGTTTTAGGTTAACTTAATATTAATATAAGTAGGGTTGGACTGGGGTAAGGATGGCTGAGATTAAAACCTACGAGTGAAAAAATGGACATTCTCAATAGAGTCGGTCCAGTTTTGGCAAGGGTCGGGTAATTTCAAGGTAACCCAAAGTGAACAGAAAATAGAAAAGTTCTATTTTCCTAGAACATTTCATTCCGGTGGAGTATTCACAAGGGGTACATCAAAACTGGCCAAACCGGCAAACCCTTGCTCAAACCGACCGAACCTCGATTTTTTCAGTAGGTTGTCAGTTATAGTTGCACTGCTTCCTTGGAAATTCCGTAATTGATCGATGTGGGATTTATTTATTGGATGATGCTAATACCCAAAAGCTACAAAAACTTAATTATCGGGTGCACGACTTCAGGGAAGTGTATGTAAGAGGCGAGTTAGATAAGGTCATATAGTTGTTTGAACCCTACGATTCAATATTTGTGTCGTACGATTTGATATGATTCAGTGGGTTAATGACTAAGGTTAATGCACAGTTTCAAATATTTAACAAGAAAAATGCAGAATTGAAATTATTAGCATTCTTTAACTTGTTAGCATAACAGATTGGGAAATCTTGTTAAACGGCTTTAGCATAATATGATACAAGGACGGATTTTATAAAGTTAACTTGGAAATTACAGTTTTTTAGGCCTAATTTGAGTCTATGGAAACAGCGTAGTTATGGATGGATTATGAAAGCTTAAAGGTTTGCAGCCTCTACGCCCCTTCTTGTAAGGTCCAAATTCGGAAGGTCACTAATGACTCATGCCTTACCACTTGGGAGCACAAGGTTAAAACAACCTCGCCCCAGGTTGAAAGTTTGAAAGTTTTTTGATCTAATTATTAGTATGAGCCATGAACTCAAAATTAGCTCACCCCGAAAGACTATCCAAGGAGATATGTGATTTGGGTTCATTACTTCTACTTGTGTACCAAGACTACCCATGAAATCTTTCGATGTAGGATGGGTGTTACAGAATGGCATTCGTGTTCTATGGGTATGAGCTAAGACTTTGTGTATCATGGCCGGTTATTTCTTAAGTTGGGCTGTGATGTGAGGGTAAGTTTGGAATGTCATAAAAGAGTAGCAAATCTGTTAAGCTTCCAATTTTGTACTGGCTATAGGGACAAGTGAAGGATATGTTGCAAAGGAAAATAGGGTCGGTGGTCATAATGGGCTGCTTTTGTTTTCATAGTAAAGACCCATGGTCTGAGTAGCTTGCATGCTTTTGTGATTGGAGTATTTGGTAGGCCTCTGCTATTGATTTTGCATTCTATTATGGTTTTATTTTTTGGGAAATGGCATTTTAGTGTTTTTAGAGCTGGGATATCAGATATTGACACCCCTCCTCCCTTCACCCTCTCCCCTCTGACCACGTGAAAAATGAACGAAGCACTTCCCTCGTCCTATCAGGTGCAGGGAACTGTTTTTTTGGGTGGTTGTCAGATATGGTTGGAACCCCAATACCTCTCTTTAATGTAGTTAAACTGTGTTAGAGAAATGTCTCTTCTGCTTGATGAATCAAATGGTTGCTGTTTGTTCTTTTCTGCGCCGATTATATATCAGCCTGTTATTGACTAGGGTAATACAAAAATTCGGGTTGCAGGTTTTGGAAAAAGCATTGGAGGTGTGGGACCTACAAGTCATTCCGCTCAACAGTCCTGTTGCTGAACCAGCTCAGATTGACCCAGAACTTGAAAACGCTTTTATTTGTCATTTGCAGGACCATTGGTTCTGTATCAGGAAAGTGAACGGAGAGTGGTACAACTTTGATAGTCTCTACGCAGCCCCCGAGCACCTATCCAAGTTTTACCTCTCTGCATATCTTGACACTCTTAAGGGCTTCGGCTGGAGCATTTTCCTTGTGAGGGGAAATTTCCCCAAGGAATGCCCTATCACATCCTCAGATGCTTCCAATGGTTACGGACAGTGGCTTTTACCCGAAGATGCAGAGAGGATAACTAAATCGTGCAACTCCGGTCAGAGGCCTACTCACGGGACCCGTCAAAATCGAGAGATTTCAGATCCTTCGAGTCAGTTTGGGGAAGCGGAAATGCTTTTGGAAGCAGAAGATGAGGATTTGAAAGCTGCAATAGCAGCTAGCTTGATGGATTCCTCCCCAGCGTCAACCCCAGCCCCAGCATCAGCCCCAGCCCCAGCCCCAGCCCCTGAAGCGGCCAGTGCTGAAGTTGGCACCTCAGAAAATGAAAACAAAACTACAAGTGAAGAAAATGTGAGCGAGAAGAAACCTTTGTAGGTTTTACACGATGTTCTGTAATTTCCGGCAAGTCTTGATCTCTGGAGAGTTCGATCTCCGGCTCGCATCGTGAACTTAACATCGTGTGTGCAAGTTCCAGAGGGTGTGCAGTTGTTTTATACATTTTTAGATATTAATTTCCTGTTTACCCTCCTTTTCTTGTTCAATTAAACACTGTAAAATCATAAATTTTGAAAATAATGATTGTTCCACTACAGTTGGTTTTTTTTTTCCCCTCCTTTTTGTTACCAGATTGCTTGGTTATTTGTATTCCTCTTCCCAGTTGGGATTTCATTTCAGGAATACCCATCCAGATTTGATAGATCTGTTTATAATACATACAAAACTCAGTAGACATAGCACTTGAGGTCTCTATATATTGGAGAAATATGGATTGTCACTTGAACTTAATAGTGAATCAGCTAAATAAAGAACAAAAGAGAGAGGAAGATACAGCTTTTTATGAGCAAAAACCTACGGGCTGGTAAAAGTTGTGCTGCGAAACGAAGAGAGATGGTAGATGATTTGTCGTCTAGTGGTTGGCGATGTAAGAATTGAGTTTGGTTTGTATTGGATCCATTAGAAAATGAAGATCGAGCAATGAATGAGAGTTTGGTTTGTATTGGATCCATTAGAAAATGAAGATCGAGCAATGAATGAGAG
>BPLS01027064.1:0-11343 GCA_019656275.1 Rhododendron kiyosumense
TGTCTGCCTCTCCCTCCACCAAGGAAAAAAAGTTCCAATAAAGCTTTTCTAACCTTTGACTAATAAATTAAGATTTCATTTTTTATTTTTTTTTCCTTTTTTTTCCTTTTTTTTTTTGGGGGGGGGGGGGGGGGGAACGGACCTTTTTTTTTTTTTTTAATTGGCAGTAAAACTTCAATTATCACCTTAACCAATAAGTCAGCCAGAAGGAAGGAACAAATAACCATGCTTCACTGATATTTCTCGACCGTTGAACTTGACCTATTTAATGTGCCCTGCCAATAACTAGCGATACCATCATGTGCAATCCCCACCCAAGAAACCACTTTCCCTCTTCCTCTGCATCACCTCCACATGCGAAGGGGACACACGTATAGGAGAAGTTGCAAAGACTAGCATGAGTTGCTTCAATAAGCCACCTAAGGTTTAACATAGTTTAGAGGCCTACCCACTAAACACCAACTGGTTGTGGTTGTGGTTGTGGCCTGTGGATTGGATGCCTTCAAAATTACCAGACTCCAACTGATTATAGTTAATAGTAGAAGAACTATTTTTGGGGATCATGATTTTGAAGGTTCAATGTAAGGTTGTTGGACTAGAATTTGGGATATGTTTCAAATTCATTGGAAAAATAACTCCATCTCTTTTTTGGGGCATCTTTATATGGGCAACTGGGACAAATTAAGAGACTGTATGATCAATTCTGTGATGGAGACCCCAAATTACAATTCTGCATAGTGAAAATCCATCGCCCCTCCCGTGATACCAAATGTTTCAATTCGTTCATATAAGTAAGGGGAAATTATACTTTGCCCCCTTAAACTATCACCCGGCCACACTTTGCCCCCTCCAACTACTCAATCGAACACTTAACCACCTTCTACTATTATTTCGCTGCCACCCTGACCCTTCCGTTTGTTGTCTGTTAGGCCTTTGGATGGAAAAATTTTCCAGGCCGTTATTTTTGAAACCCAAGGACAAAATTACCCTCTCCTTCCATCTCAAACATACACAACCATCTCAAAAATGAAAATTTCCAAACTTTACACAAACCCATCTCTCTCTCTCTCTTGACCAGTTCATTTTCTTCTTCCCTTAGCGGAATACAATTCCAGTCCATACCATTTTTTTTTATAAAATTCGATTTTTGGTTAAAAAATTAAGTGGTCCAAATTTCAATCTGTTTGAACAGATGAAAAAATTTTAGTTTTCTGATCATTTTTTCCTAAATGATCATAATTAAATTTTGACTATAAGGCTCTCATTGATTAGCCCTAAGAGATATTTGATTCTAGTCTTTCTTAGGGTTAATTAACGAGATCCCTATAGTCAAAATTTAATTATGACCATTTAGGATAAAATGATCAGAAAACTAAAATCTTTCCACCGATTCAAACGGATTGAAATTTAGAACACTTAATTTTTTAACCTCTTTACACAGTTTATATATTAAAAAATATGGTTAAAAAATCAAGTGTTCCAAATTTCAATCCGTTTGAACCAGTGGAAATATTTTAGTTTTCTGATCATTTTATCCTAAATGGTCATAATTAAATTTTGATTTTAGGGCTCTCGTTGATTAACCCTAAGAAAGTCGTAGAATCAAATATCTCTTAGGGCTAATCAACAAGAGCCCTAGAGTCAAAATTTAACTATGATCCTTTAGAATAAAATGATCAGAAAATTAAAATCTTTCCACCGGTTCAAACAGATTGAAATTTTGAGCACTAAATTTTTTTTTCCTTTTTAGACAGGTTATATATTAAAAAATATGGTTAAAAAATTAAGTGCTCCAAATTTCAATCCGTTTGAACCGGTGAAAAGATTTTAGTTTTTTGATCATTTTATCCTAAATGGTCATAATTAAATTTTAACTCTAAGGCTCTCGTTGATTAACCCTAAGAAAGTCGTATAATCAAATATCTCTTAGGGTTAATTAACGAGAGCCCTAGAGTCAAAATTTAATTATGAGCATTTAGGATAAAATGATCAGAAAACGAAAATCTTTCCATCGGTTCAAATGATTGAAATTTAGAATACTTAATTTTTTAACAAAAACCGAATTTTATAAATAAAAAAATTGGTATGGACTGGAATTGTAGCTTTTAGGGTTGAGGAAATCTGTAGGAATATCTTGTATGTATATCCACCTGTATTGTGTAAGGGTATATACGTAACTTAGCTCAAAACGTTAACAGAGTTAAAGGGGTGGCAGCGAAATCATAGTTAAAGGAGGTTAAGTGTTGGACTGAGTAGTTGGAGGGGGCAAAGTGTGGCCGGGTGATAGTTTAAGGGGGCAAAGTATAATTTCCCCTATAAGTAACAATAAGACAGTCTTGAGATTTTCTCAACAACATCTATTTCTAGAATTATATTTGTTTCTAGGGAAAATTTCACCTAGGCACCCGACCTTTCACAAAAATCACACATAAACACCTGACCTTTCTTAAATTTCATATAAACACCTGAACTTTCTAAAAACTCATCAATTCAACACCTGACCTTTATTAAATTTCATATAAACACCTGAACTTTCTAAAAACTCATCAATTCAACACCTGACCTTTATTAAATTTCATATAAACACCCGAGCTTTCTAAAAACTTATCAATTCAATATCTGCGATCACCATTTCGTCTAAAACCAAACAGAAAAAAAAGTTAAGTGCTCCAATTTTTTATTTGTTTGAACCAGTGTGAAGATCTTATTTTTCTGATCATTTTATTGTAAAGAATCATAATTAATTTTTTACTCGAAAGCTCTTGTTAGTTAGCCCTAAGAAAGTCATAGAATCAAATATCTCTTAGGACTAACTAACGAGAGCCTTAGAGTCAAAAATTAATTATGATTAATTATCAAATATCTCTTATTTCTCTGATCATTTTACTTTAACGGGTCATAATTAATTTTTGATTCTAAGGCTCTCGTTAGTTGACCCTAAGAAATATTTAATTTTACGACTTTCTTAGGGCTAACTAACGAGAGTTTTAGAGTCAAAAATTAATTATGCTTTTTTAAGATAAAATAATCAGAGAAATAAGATCTTCAAACCGGTTTAAACAGATTGAAAATTGGAGCACTTAATTTTTTTAACCATATTTTTTAATATATAAATGATCTATACATGGTTGAAAAATTAATTACTCCAATTTTCAATCCGTTTAAACCAGTGCGAAAATCTTATTTTTCTGATCATATTATCCCAAAGAATCATAATTAATTTTTGATTCTAAGGCTTTCGTTAGGTAGTCCTAAGAGATATTTGATTATACGACTTTTTTAATGCTAACTAATGAGAGCTTTAGAGTCAAAAATTAATTATGATTCTTTAGGATTTGGTTTTAGACGGAAGGGTGACGGCAGGTGTTGAATTGATGAATTTTTAGAAAACTCAGGTGTTTATATGAAATTTTATAAAGGTCAGGTGTTGAATTGATGAATTTTTAGAAAGCTCAGGTGTTTATATGAAATTTAAGAAAGGTCGGGTGTTTATATGTGATTTGTGTGAAAGATCGGATGCCAACATGAAATTTTCCTTTGTTTCTATTCAAAAGGAGTGCTACTAACAGAAAAACAAGAAGCCAATTCATACCTCGACTTCTCTTATCTCATACTGATCTCTCCTGCTCAAAACCACGAAGTTCACCGTTTCAAGATCTGGAACTGAAAAGGACAAAACAAACAAACACAAATACAAAAAGAAACACACCAAAAACAACATTTGGTACCAAAAAAAGGAAATAAAATCACCTGCCATCAAAGCTTCCTCCAAATTACGACTCTCGAACCTCCGTGGAATCACGTATTTCGCAGTTTCAGTAGCAAAATTCATCAAAACTGCGCACAAAAAAGAAAGCCCATTTCAAAACCCTTTTAATACGAGCAGAGGCACAGAGCCTCAACATGGAAACGAAGTCTGAACATTTACCGCGCTGAGAGAGAGAGGAAGTTTGGGTGGCGAGAGCAAGGACGAGAGAGAAGCGAGCGTCGAAAGCGGACATGCTCCGTGGAGTAGTGCTGATGGAGCTTCTATTGGAGACCATGGACTTGATTGTGGTGATGGAGGTCAATAAAGCTACTACTATCATTTTAGGGTTCGGTAAATGTGAAGACTGATGAGTTATGATAGATGGTCCGCTGAGAATAATTTTGGGGGTTTCGAAATTCTGTTTCAAGGTGACAGACAATGAGAAAGACGTGGTTGTCTGGTTGATAAAATTTCATTTTGACCCCTGTACTGTGCCACCATTCCAGAAAAAATGATCAACATTACCGTCCTTATTATTAATAGAAATTGTATAAAAACCACGAAATCTTTATACCTTTTGGTGTAAGGACAACAGAATTTATGTAGTTTCCACACTAGATTTTATGGTTCCGATACCATTTTCACTCACGAGAGAAAGGGTAATATTCAACCTCTTTTAGAGAGGATGAACAAAATCATTCTCCTAAACACGGGTGGGGGAGTCCGTGATGTGGACATTCAAGAATGGCTCGTGCATTGGTTGAACGATAATGCTACATAGGCCTGTCGATGGATCAAATTTGATTAAAAAAAATCGATCTAAATCCCATAACGTCAATCCAATAATCCGAATTCGATAATTCAAATATAGATCGGATTCGGATTATAACGAATTAAATCTGTTAACAATCCAATCTAAACTTTATTTTAAAAGGGTAAATTTCACTTACCTCTCCTAACGTTTCTGACAAAAGCAGGGACCTCCCCCTTAGTTTCTAAAATGTCACTGAAGTCCCTTACTTTACCAGACAATATACAACTACCCCCTTTTGTTTGTTTGCCGTCAAAAACTTAATGGAAGATTCAGCTTTCAGAAAATACAAAATTAGAGGCCGGTCCCCCTTTTTAAGTTTGGTTTCATTCCAATCCTGAATATTAATTCTGAACCTAGATAGGCTTGGTTATCTTGCATTATGACTTTTTTACCCAAATCAACTAATCATTTCTCTTTTCCCTTCCCTTCTCTTTCTCCACTACAACGATTCCCACTACCATGAGTCATTGTCACCTAACATCAATCGACATATCACTGGACAAAGGCCATAAAACAAAGCACGAAAACCATCGACTGTACAATTTATTCTCTTATTTTATTAATAATAAGAGAATTAATAATTTGTCAATTATTAATAAATTATATAGACGGTCCGTGTATAATTTATTCTCTTATTATTAATGCATTTCTTGCTCTTCAAAAAAAAAAAAGATGAGATTTTCATTGCAAGGGTGTACATTATCAGTGTCATTGAGGGCTTGCATTGTGTTTTCAGCCTTTTACCTTCCCGTCCAAGGAATAGTTTTTTCATTGATCCCTTGAACCCTAGGTTCATCCCCTTCATTGATCGAAACCACGAGAGAGAGATGTGCTTGAATTCAACTCGTAAAAGGAAACTCAACGGGGAAACATCAAATACACACACCCAAACAAACAAAACCCATCTCACCGTGGACATTAGAGCTTGTTCAACACCTGAGCCTTCTCTTCGGTCTGCACCTCACCCTCCCCCCACCTTCCATTCTACTAGCATTCTCACATTTGCCTTAACCCTTAAACCTCATATCCCTTTTCCCACTCCAAATAACATAACCCTTTTTTGCAATTGTTTCTCCATTCGCTATTTTTAGTGATTGAAAACACAAATCTGAATCAGATTGGAGACTTACCATCGCCGATTAACCCTAGTCCTGCTTATGAATACAAAACCCTTTACCTACTAAGAAGACCAAAACCCTCCAAGAAGAAGAAGAAGAACAATGGTGGAAAACAAGTCATATGGTTTGGTGGTTTGCCACCTCTATTCTCTCTACCTCGTATCGTCAACAACACCATCAACCATAGATGTCTTCTTCCTATCTTGTGGCGTCACGCCTGCTGAGCAACAACTTGGTGGAAATTCTCCAGCAGCCTTGGAATCTAGTAGCGATTTGCAATGAATACATATCAAAGTTTGGTCGGTGCTCTAAAACTCATCTAGTTCTTTATGTTAGTTTTCCAGGCTTCTTTCTGATTAGGTTAGAAAACTATTTCAAAATCCATGTTGGATAATCAAAAACTCATCAATTGTAAAAAAAAGAAAACTCATTCCAGAAACCCATTTTGATAAATCAGGAACCCATCCCAAGACGTTTTGACAAAGATTTGATTCCTTTTTTTTCTGCTTTTTTTTGTTTGTTTGTAGATTTTGCGTGGTACGATTTCACAATTATGTGTCACACAACAGAGTGAGGTTGCTGATCCATTTTGAACTTGTATTTTAGGTTTTTGTTCCCTTCATCTTTATTGAACTCTTCTATCTGAGTGGTAACCGGGTGCCCAAGTTAAGTTAGTTTTGCTGTGATTTGTAAACTATTTTAAATATTCTGTTGAATTTCTTATTTGTACAGTATATACTTTGGGTTTGTTTGGAATTGTGATATCGAATTTGGGAGTCACTAAGAAAGTATAGTTTTTGTGTGATTTGTCGGATGAGTTTTCTTAATAGTTTTGTTGTAGGTTTCTACCCATTTTCTTCTGGACGAGAGTTCTTTTGAATTTCACCCTTTTCGTTATCAAAACTAAAATAAATCTACCATATATAGGTTTTCAAAAATTGTTTCTCTCTTATAGACATCATCCACGGGAATGGCTCATATAATCCCTTTTTAAAAAGTTTTGTTTTTAATCTAATGAAATTGAGACCGCAATAGGGTGGATGATATAGAGAAACCACCTGATGTGATTATAATCCAATTGACAAAACTTAAAATGACATAAAGTATGTAATTGCTCACTCTCTCTCTCTTTTATTTCCTTGTCCATTCTTAAGGCAACATTTTATAAATTAACACCTCCTCCTTCTTGTGTTTTATTTTATTTTTTTATCTTCTACATGGTGTAAACTCAGGAAAATAACGAGAAATGCTTGGGATTACTTTAATTTTTATGCCATGGTTTAAACGAAGTCCTCATTTGATTTTTGGTTAGTTGTAATGGTTGATTGTATGAACTGCCAATTCATTACTATATAGATTGGTTATAGATAGTGTTGCTTGGCCCTCATAAGTTTAATAAAATTACTGGATTTCTCTTATACAAGTATTTAATGTTGACACCAACTCGTGAGTACTATAGAAAATTATACTTTTAGTGACTACTTTTGGTGACCACAAGTATTTAATGTTGACACCGACTCGTGAGTACTATAGGAAATTATACTTTTAAATTAGTGACCATTTTTGGTGACCACAATAGAATTTAGTCAACAGAATCGATGAATTAGTGAGTAAAATAGATTTGGTCATTAGTGACCAAAATGTTCTTTGGTCACCAAAAGTTGGTAATATCTTTGGTGACCGAAGTTTGGGCTACCAGATATTACTTTTGGTGACCAAATACATTGTAGTCACCAAAAGACTATTTAAACATAAAGACGGTAAAATAGCTTTCATTTAGAGGAATGACGTGAGCAAAATAATTTTCATTGGAGGTCCTTCAACTTTTTGAGTTTTTTAACCATAAGGCCAAAACATGCTTAAGCACTTTCATAGAGTTTTACAGTGCACTTTCCTATTATAGGGTTTTAATGATTTATGCACTTTTATAGGGTAACCTAGGGTATTAAGCACTTTCATATATAAGATACCCTAAGATTTTAGGCACTTTCATGGGGTACTCTAAGGTTTTAGACACTTTCATAGAGCACATTTGTCCTTATGTCTAATTGCACAAGGTGCTCGTCATTGAGCTCAAAAATTGTAAATATGAGAGATTTTTGGCTAAGTTTTCCTTAAAAATAATGCCAATTTTTTGTGGTAAAATTGGGCGTGAATGTAAAATATTTAGTGACCATTTCTTTAGTCACCAAAAGAATACTAAGAAAAATACACTTCCAATTATCACTTTTGGTGACAAACATTGTTTTTTAGTCACTGAAAATATGGCTTATAATGACTGAGGCTTATTTGGTCACAAATGTTGACATTAGGTGACCAAAATCACTTTTGGTGACAAACATTGTTTTTTAGTCACTGAAAATATGGCTTTTAATGACTGAGGCTTATTTGGTCACCAATGTTGACATTTGGTGACCAATTTTTTGGTCGTTGAAGGATTGAGCCACACATTGGTCTGCATATCCATGCTGGGCTAAAAAATGTAATGGACAGTATTAAATCGTTTACTTTAATAATTCAGTCTGTTGATTTGGTTGTTATTGTTGATTTAATTATTATCGCTAATTTTGGGCTCCATCAGCTTTATGAAAATTTTCATCGGTAACAAAATTCATTATTAGAATGATATATTACATCCAATCAAGTATGTAACGATAATAGATTTAATTCATTTTTGGTAGGAATGATTTAATCCCTCTTATGTAATATATAGACGGTTTCGATTTTAAAAAAAATAGTTCAAGTGTCCCTCGAGTTGTGCACTATAGAGAACTTTAATGCCCCTGGAACCAGAGTCCGGCTGTGATGGCCCGCTGTAGTTTGGGGGCATCAATGCCCCAATTTTATACTTTTATGCTTTTAGCCATTGGATACACCCAAACTAATCTAAGCGGTACATGTAAACCCTTGGTAGCTACAACCAGTTAATAGAAAACTCTCTCACTTGACTTTTTTTTTTCCTGCAAAGAATAAGCTCTCTATCATTATTTTCTCAAAGCCCACAAAATCAAAAGCCCTTTGTTTGACCTCTCAACCTTGGCTACGTTCAAGGGCGGAGCCACCTTGAGACAGGAGGGGGGTATGTCCGACCCCGCTGCCTTCCAAATTACAATGGAGATAGTTATAATTTTCACCTCAAAATTGTTTACTTGACCCCACTTTTACATTATAATTTGCCTAGTCCATTTAAAAGTTTGGAACTTGAGGAAAAAAAAGGGGACAAAATAAAATATTCTCACTTCTCTCCCAAAAAAAAACCCCAAAAATATCTACTTAACTCGTTTTTGTTTACCATTTCAACGATTTTTTTTACTATCAAGTAGTATGAAACAAAATTTTTTTGTGCTATAAGAAATTGACCCCACTGCTAAGAATTTCTGGCTCCGCCCCTGGCTGCGTTGTAGGAGTAAATTTGCTAATTGCCATGTGTCATTAATGTATTTCACCGAATGAGAGATTTTTTCAATTTCTTGTCATTGATTTTAGCTCTTTCCTGTCAGATTGTGGTTTTATTATTTTAAAGAATTTCAAAAAAAATTCAAAATTAATTGGATTATAACACTTTATGTGAATAAATGAGAGAAATAGAAGATTATTAGTGTCACCCCCTCGATTTCTAACATAATAACAATACCATTTGAAATACAAAATCCTCACAATAGTACGCACAATATCCCAAAATACAATACAATACCCAATTCTACAAACTTGTCCACAATTACAACGTTTCAAATTAAAGTATTACAGTACAGTACAGTACAATACAATACATTTTATTTGACAAACATATAGATAGCTCCTGAAAACAACTTTTCAAACAAAGATGCCAGTCATGCACTTCATGTCACTGCCTTGTGTTGTACCTGAAATGATAATAGGTTTGAGCAAACACACGCCTAGTAGAAAAATCTATATTCAAGCTATATGAAAAATGCGATGAAATATGCACCAGAAATGAATGAGTTTCAATGAGTGAACATAAGCAACAAAGATTTACCACAATAAACAAGCGGACATTGACTTCAATGTTCTAAACATCTTATCGGGATCACTATCGATGCACATGTCAACTAGAAGTTGTACTAAACTCACATCAAACTGAACAACCTACAACAGATTCTCAACCACTTCATTTATTTCACGTGTGAACACTACAATCGACCTTGATTTCACATTGTCGATTATCCAACCTCTTTCTCATAAAACTTTCCTTTTGTTTTGATTGCAAAATGATTTGTGAAAAAAAGAGAGACCAATACGGGTCAAGCTCTGTTGAGTCGAGCTTGAATACCGAAATCCGTTGATTTGTGCCCAAATGCCAGAAGTTGTTGATTCGCATCAAGAATGCTGGAGGATTTTAATAAAAATCCTTTTTCCAAAACCAAAATCCATTCTTTAAAAAGAATCTTGATAAAATCAATCATTTGCCCCTTCATCAATAAACAAACATCAATCCATGTATCATAATTCGTTGGTTTGCGGAATCGTGCATCGCATAACTGTCTGTTCATTATATCATAAATTACTGGTTAATGGAATCATACATCGCATAACAGTCTATTCATTTTATCATAAATCGCTGGTTAGCGGAATCTCAAATCGCATAACCGTTTATTCGTTTTCAACCCGGTCATCTCACCATTTTAGCCATTCTACGGAATGGTGATACCCATAGTGTCCAATATCGCTATATCCACATATCAATTTATCATTCATAACTTAGAGCATTCCAAACAATCAACCATATCATGACATCGGTTAATAAATAAATACACTCCTTTCCCCATGTATGTCACAATACCCTAAGGAACTTACCAACTCCTAGCAACTCTATGAATATTACCCGCTAGTATTGATACTTAGGATACGAGACGAATAGGATCAACGAGACGTATCACCATGAAACAAATCACGAGGATACAAGTTACTACGTTACCCTTCGGATCACTAGACCGGCTCACACCTACCAAATATACTCATATCACAATACCACGCATCGCCTACGGTACTCCTAAACAACCTTACAATGTATCATTCATCTACAATGATATTAGAATTACGTTTTACGAGTGTCTCGGGTATGAGAACTATCAATAAGTCATTGGGGGACGAGTAACCTAGCTTAGAAATGGTTTAAAGACATTTAAGAGGTGTTAGAAGTGATCAGGGGTCAGAACCATGGAGTTTAGAACAATGCAGCAAAAATTGTCCCTAAGCAACTGGTATCGATATGTAGCAAAATGGTATCGATACCAAAGGGCCAAAAATGTTCCAAACGCAAGGGTATCGATACCCATGCAAAATGGTATCGATACCAGCTCAGTTCGAACATATTTTTCTGCAGATTTTCAAGGAAAAACACAACACAATTACTAATGATCCAAGGCACAATCTAGGTGCAAAATCAACTCATAAACATAAAGAGTGAGTAAGAAATCCCTACTTTACGTTAAAGAACGAAACCCAAAGAAAGATCGAGCCCTAGATTCCAAAATCGACACTAAAAGCAATACACCTCCACCGAGCGCTAGCCAACGATGTACGAGCTCCAATACGCGCGTAGATGATGGATTAGAGATTGATTTATGTGGGTTTTGAGTTATGGAGTGAGTTGTGAGTGAGAGAGCAAGAGAGAGAGAGAGAGCCGATGGGAGAGGGAGAGA
>BPLS01027064.1:11443-23373 GCA_019656275.1 Rhododendron kiyosumense
CCCCACACACACACACGCACGCACAAACATATATATACTAAGACACACAATCACACTTGCCATCTTCAATCCTATCATTAAAGCCCCAAATCAAATAAATTCCACAATTCTCCAATTTTTCCTCATTTCTTTTCAATGATAAACCTTTACACAATTTTTTTCCCCGAAAATATGGGTCTCTACATCTTACCCTCCCTAGAGAAATTTCATCCTCGAAATTTGCTAACCCAAATCCAACCGAGTCACCCGTCATAATGCCAAACCTCCATAACTCTATCCTCTCTTTTCCACGTCGACTTTTTTCCTTATCCCAATTGATCCACAAAACCCTCCTTAACGGTTTGATCCTACCACTCAATACTCAGTCACAAACCTCTATCATTCGTATCAATTCCTTAAGCCCTAACTTTTGTACAAGAATCCTAGTTCTCACATACCTACATGACAATCTCACCGAAATCCCATTAATAGTACCTCCACGTTCTCCAAACTCCATATTCCCCTTTTCACTCCTTGCATTTCATTTTACCATATACCCCTCAAACTTCCTAGAAGGACACATTAAACTGCTCATAAAACTCAAATTCTAAACTCTGAGTCCCATCTTCCTCAGTCTACATCAACCCACGAATCAATTCTTTACTCACCAATCCCAAGAACCTCAAATAACCTCCACTAGAACAAAGCTAAAAGCCTAGAATCATTAAACCATATAATGACTCATCACCCGTTGCTCAACTATACCCATTCACTCATCATAGTTAAACTCCTCACGCTTCAAGCTATTGATATCTTTCAACTTCAAGTATAAACACATCTTACAACTAATTCATTCTATTGATACCACTATTAATAGACATCAACACCACTCTCTTTTCGATCCCCAAATGGTCCCTTGCCTCATGGCACTCACTCCCCTATCATAAGGACACAATTAACCTTCGTTGGTATATCAAAATAATTATAACACAAAACTGCTAGCCATTACCTCCATTTCACATATCTATCACCCACTTAACTCTTATATCAACTCTATAAAAACCCTAAATACCTTTTTTTATCCATTTAACATTCAAACATAATCACATATCTAACACCACTCCACTTTCCTTAGTCCACTTAGAATCATTACTAGTTTCTATTTTCGAAAATCCAAACTCACTTCTATGGACATACATCCTTTCTACACAACTCAATGCAACGCGACATTAAAACCATTCTAGTAAACTCCCAAGTTCGTTATTTTCCTTGTCACGAGCCATTAACTACTCTCAACTAAGGGTTGACATACTGCTGATACATTCCGTGTCTAACTTTCTAACTATATCATACAAGAAGAGATAGCAAAGACACAAGCCATATTCTAACTAAGAATCACCTCTTTGTACTCATGCACCCATCAGCGTCTATTTCGTACCGTATATTAAGAACAAATTATACACATGGAGATTGCACATCAAGTCAAGCATGCATGTTAATGCCAAACAACAATAAATTTTGTACACGAAATATATCAACAAACTATCTATACAAATTACTAACTTACATAACACCAGACTCATCCATGCATTAACAAACTCACTCAGTACCCTGTACATCATAACTTCTGGCTTTAGCAAGCCCAACGGTAAACACATTCATCTCATTTCAATCTCACAATACATCTCATGTTTTCTGTTCTCCCATCAATCTCGAATACCATCATTTGGTAATTCTAGTCAAACTTAGTACTCAATATACTTACAATCTTACACGTTATTGCAAAAATAACATACGTACCCTCGGTATTATTCATCTCTCTGATTCGACGGCATTACAACCTAACAATATCTCATCACCCAAGCACCTACAAAAAACATGTGCAATGGCTACACCAAGTTAAGCCTAAATCGAGGAACTGGGCCTCTCTACTTCAGTCTCAGAGTCCATCTCTGGACATGAAGCTCGAATATTTTCCTGATCTTCGGAGAGGTAAGGAGGCTATGGTTGAACTCGACATAGAATTGACTGATATAGGAAAATGGAATCGTTATTTGGTAGGTCATTTTTTGGATGGTAATATGGCTTATCCATTGATTGTGTCCACTGCTCGAAACCAATGGAAGGATCTATTTGTGGCTGTAAAACCTAATGTCGCAGGGTTTTATCTTTTTGAATTCAAGGATGAATAGGCTAAGATGACAGTGCTTGAAGGAGGACCTTACCTTTTTTCTCAGAAATACCTTATTCTCAAGGATTGGCATAGGATGATGAAACCTGCTCGGGAACAGCCTTCAAAAATACCTGCTTGGGTTAAATTTCATGATTTACCCTTTGAACTCTGGAATCAAGAGTGTTTAAGCCGAATAGCAAGCACAATTGGGAGGCCCTTACACGTTGACCAGGCCACTGCTAAGACGGCCAAACAACCTGACCTTCTCTATACTAGGTCCACAAGGGTCAGGATTTGCATAGAAATTAGTGTCGAACATGATCTTCCTGATGAGGTCACGTGTTGGTGGAAAGAGAATCAGCTACTGTTCCTATTGAGTACCAAGTTCTTCCTCCCATCTGTAAACATTGTCATGTGTTTGGACACTCCTCCAAGCGATGTGTCAAGAGAGCTCATTCTCTTTCCACAACCACAATTCAAGTTGGGCTTCAACTGGGCAATGGTACGCAAATGGCAGTATTGGAACAGGCAACAAGGGATTCTATGCAACCGCAAATGGATTCCTCTAAAGGTAGCCGTTCCTTACCTCAGAAGCAGCAAACTGCCAACTCAGTTTATAACGCCCCGAATTTTGGGTACGTTAAATAAACATTTTATTATAAAAATGAAGCGAGTCCAGCTCGTTATTACATCATAACTCTCGTAAGAGCTTTTGAAATACAAAATAGGATAACAAAAGGGAACTAACGTTCCTACTCTACGGCTCCTCTTGTTTCTCCAACCTAGCGAGTTCTTCGGCTCCAAACGCCTCTAAGGTGAAGAGTTCGCCTTGTTCGTCTATCAAGTCTGACATATTATACCGGCGTCGCCACCCATATAATATGCCAGGGTCACCAAGAGGGTAACACCATGAGCTACGAAGGCTCAATAGTAAAATCCTACTTACTAATCCTTAACTTATGAACCAATATCATAATAAAACATCGATTTCCATATGATACATATATAAGTAGTAACAAAAGGCAAAAGCAATATCATATCCACATTCATTTCATAATTATCGTTGGTGTCCAAGATCCTCGAAGTTCTTCCTACGTAACCCATCGTAGACCGTGTTGTTATTACTACCTTTCTTTTCTAAAGACTCCTTTTTAATTCACCCAATCTCGGTTCCGCCACGCCGGGTTCCCGAGCATCCTCACAACGGTTCCGCCGCGCCGGGTTCCTGTTTGCACACAAAACTTGCATTGGCTCCTCTCCACGGATAACCAAGCCATATTACCAACAAGGCTACCACGTCCGGCCCTATTGGCAATCTTCACAAAGGGCTACCAAGTCCGGCCACTTTGTGGTTTTCACAAACCACGCAATGGGCTACCAAGTCCGGCCACATTACGAGTTTTCAAAACACATCTCATCATTACCCACACCCTAGGTGTTACGTTTCTACTTCCTTGGTTTCCGTGTCTCGTATACATGCATAAACTCCGCGGTGGGACTTTTCTCATCAACAAACATTTTTCAAAACTTGAAACTGATTTAACAAGATCATCCAACTCCGAACTACTTAGCATTCTTGAATCACCAAGAATTAACATAAAACATGCATTTCCAACATTTAATCAAAAGATAACCTTATCTACGATCAAAGTAACTTCCAAGCAACATGCGATTTATACAATACATAGAATTAGAGTGAAAAACTACTTTATACTTGGAAAGGTAGGTAAGGATAACTACCGTTCTCCTAGGCGGTGGTCGGCTATGGAAAGTTGGCCGTCGGTTTTGGATTTCGGCGGCGTAATGGCCTCCGGTTTGCTTTGAAAGGAAAAGAGTCGTACTTTCTTTTCCTAGAAACAACTTCCTAACTTAACTAAGCTACTTTTAGAGATCTAAGAGTGGTATTTGGAAGTGGTTTGGTGGTTTTGCTCAAGAACTCTTAAGAACAAGAGAAATTCTTGAACTTTGATCAAGAATACTAGAAATTCTAGAGAGAAGGAAGAGCTATTGCTTGAGGTGTGAGTTCAAAGCATGGAATGGCTTGCTATTTATAGGCAAACTTTGGCTCTCTCTCCTCTCTCATGGCCGGCTCCCCATCTCCCTCTCTTTCCCTCAAATTTTGACACTTGTCAAGCTATCTTTGAAAGATCAAAGTCCAATCCTAGGCTTGCAAGGCTATGATTTGTACCAAGGATTTGTTTCTTGGAAGATTTGGAAGAGAAAGAATAATTTGTACAAGATTTGGTTTTAAACAAATCAAAGAAGTACATTGGAGGATAATGGAGGTGGTTTCTTAGCTACGAAGAATAACCATCCAAGGATTTTGAAGTACCTTAGAAGATCAAGCCAAGTACCAATCAAATCTCTCCCTCTCTCTCGCTCCCCATTCGGCTCTCTCTCTCTCCCTCTCTCTCTCTCTCGGCTCTCTCTCTCCCTCTCCTCTCTTGCTTTCTCAAGGTACAATATATATATATATATATATATATATATATATATATATATATAAGGTACAAGAAACAATAAGCAAAGGGTACTTTTGTACCAAGAGATCAAAGGACTTAAAAGACTAAGATTTTTCCCTTTAAATAATTCAATTAGCACATGGTACTTAAGGTAATACTTTAACCCTCTAGTACTTAAATAATATATATACATGTACTAATGTATCTAGGAAGAATCAAAATCCAATAAAAATAATACCAAGGGTACTTTAGGAATCTTAGTACTAAGTACTTTATATTAAAATAATAGGTACTTAACACATGGGTTTAAAAGGAAAGATTAAACTAATAACCCCATGTACTAGGTGAAAGACCAAGCCTTTTACCCAATGGATAATAACCACCCTAACTTTTATTATCCAATGGATAATAGTTGCTAGGGAGATTATATATTAAAATAATCCAAAAAGTACTTTAAAGTAATTAAAAAGTTTAATTTTTTTATAACTACTAGTACTTTGTTCAAATCTTCCATTGAATCCTTTTAATATAAACAATTGGATAATAGCTCCCCTAACTTTTGTTGTCCAATGGACAAAGAATAAAACCAAAGTAATTAAAAGAAAAAGAATATTCAATTCTTAGTCTTGGGTTAAAAAGGTTCATGAGGGGCAAAATGGTCCATTTACGGTAACTAGATGGCTTCCTAGTTTAGTTTCTCCAATGAGACGGTTAGAAACTAACTAGGCTTGCAAAATGGGGCTAAAGTGCAAGAAACGAAATTTGAAGGGCTAAAACGTGATTATGATAAACTTTCGAAATTAAAAGCAATTACAAAAAAAAAAATTCAAATATTTAACGAAATTTTTACCTACTAAAAAACAGGGTTGTTACAATCTATCCCCATTAAAACAATTTTGTCCCTGAAATTGGCGCGCGACTACAGATTAGACTAGTTCGCTAGACCGGTCTTGGAATCATCGTCTCTCCTCCTTAAAAATTGGAGTAGGTCACCATCAATCGAATTAAGCCTTCTCACTTGCTTAACGAGATGGCGTTGAAGTTGCTTCCACCATCGAACAGCTTGCCTCGTCGTACGCCTTTGGTAAAGTCTTCCCCCGTGAATACCGACGCCAAATGCAAAACTTCTACCAAATCATCATGCGAACTCGTATCCTACGAATGTTTCCTTAGCCTGATCCTTCTTTCTTCTTCATGAATAGTGCAGGCGCTCCCTCCTGGTGACGTGTTTGGCTTGATAAATACTTCATTCAATAGCCTTTGCAATGGGGTCTTGAGCTCCGTTAGCTTAGCTGGGGCCATTTGGTACGGCGCCATAACGATTAGTGCTATTCCTGGCTAAAGTTCTATAGAGAAGTCTATCTTTCCTTAAGGCGATAAGCCAGGAAGTTCTTCAGGGAACACCTCGGCATACTTGCACTCGATGTGTGGAAATCCCACTTCCACTCTATTGACTTCTTCCAATTGGAAGCTAGCCAGCCATCTAAACAGTTGATACTACCACCTAGAGCTTCTCGTCGTCGGGTTCACCGTTTGTCTATCCCCCTTAAATTGGAAATGAGTCCCTTTGGGGTTTACATGGTTACCATCTTTTGATGGCAGTCTATGACTGCTCGATGTGCTGATAGTTAGTCCATCGTCAAAATCCGCCATGCCGATCACTTTAAGGTCGCAGCTCAGGCACAGGTTGGCTACTTCTAGTTTGCACCCTCTATACACTATACTCTCCCCTAACGGTGATATTTCTTTCATACCCGTACTTAGGGGTTCTGTTTCTAGTGCTAGAGTAGTTACGCAAGCAGGAGATATAAAGGAAAGCAATGCACCAGAGTCTAACAAGGCTTGTACTCAGATACTATAATAGTAGCATACCTTGGATCACAGAGGGATCCTTCTCTTGTTCCTCAGTTCATAGTGCAAAGATACGCCCTCCAGTGCCTTGCTGGAATCCCATGGGCTGCTTCCCCTTGTTTTGCCCATTTTGCTGCTGAGCTGAGCCTCCAGGGTTTTGCTTCACAAAGCTGGCTTGTCCAGGCTATTGAGCGTCCTGATTTTCAAAGCTCCCATTACCCTCCTTCTTTTGTTGCGGGCATTGGCGGTTGTAATGGCCCATAGCCTGACAGTTGTAGCACCTAACTGTTGTCAGGTCCTGATTGCCCCTCCGCATTTCACCGCGTCCGAATGTAGCAGTCTTCCCCGAGCTGGTCGCCTTGAGACGGGCTAGAAGGTTTGGTATGGTAGGGTCCATGATTGTTGTTGGAGGTCTGAGTTCGGATAGGTCCGCCAGCGTTGCCTGTCGCCTTCCTCCATCGAGTTTTGAAGTCGTTTTCCTCACTCTCCAGTCGCAGGGCACATTTCACCATACCGGTATAGGTGGGGAAGGCCTGGGCTACCATAGCTCTTCTGGCTGTCGTCAGTCCCCATTCGAACCTCCTCGCTTTCTTGTCCTCCGTTGCAACGGCATCCGGGGCGTAGCGGGATAGCTCCTCGAACTTGGCCGCATACTGAGTAATGGTCATAGTTCCTTGCTTCAGGTTTTGGAACTCTTGTTCCTTGGCCAAACGGATAGGCGTAGGGAAGTATTTGTTGAGAAACAAGGTCTCGAACTGAGCGAAGGTCATGGCGGCTACGTCATGAGTGGCCTCCATCAGCTCCCACCAGTAGTGGGCTTCTCCTTTCAGCTGGTACGTGGCTAAGGCCACACGATCTCCGTTACGAGTGATCTCCAAGGTGTCCATGATCACCTTGACTTCCTTCAGCCATGTTTCAGCCACATTGGGGTTGGTATTGCAGTCGAAAGTCGGAGGTCGACGCTTGCAGAACTCATTCATCGCCCGGGTCCGAGTCATAGGTCCTTCATTAGGATTTGGGTTTTGGCGAGCAACGTTCAGAGCGGTCACGAGTGCTTGCATGACTTGGGTTAGATTGGGGTTCGCGTTAGAGGGTCCTCCGTTATCGTGTCCTAATCCACTGCGTCGATTCGCCATCTACGAGTGAAAATTGAAAAGGGGGCGGTTTAGTCTACCGAATCGATTTTTTTTTTGTAAAAGGCGCTTCCTTCTAAGGGTCAAAAGTAGTTTAACAAATAATATGCAATGGTACTCTTTTAAAAAATAAAGCAAGTTTTTCATAGATAAGAAAAACATACAACATAAACATAGAATTCTACTACAAGGCAAGTAGAGACACGAGATTTTTCCTAACACAAGTTGAAAACGATTCTAATCTACCACATCCTACATTCCAAAAGATTACAATCGGCCTAATTGGAGTTGCCGGCTTCGGGTCTCGCCCATCCTCGAAATTCTCTACCATCTTTCATTGAAAGCTTGGCGTAACAGGCGTTCGTACTCCTGTATGATTGCGGCGAGTACGGCGGCCACGATGAGAGCCCAATACCAGAAAGTGTTGGCACGGTTATTCACGGCAAACCACCATGGCATGGCTAGTGTAAGCACTCCACAAAATATGATGAAGGCGAAAAGTTGCAACCAAAGGCTTTGGATGGTTATGGTTAGTTCGGCTTGCTCGATGTCTTGGAACAAGGCGTCTTCCAGAAATCCTCGTCGTCGGTTTGCCATGGCTCAGTACAAGGGGGTCTCGGTTTGGAGGAGTTTTAAGATGATGAGAGAGGTGAAGAAATGGAAGTGGTGGTGGGGTATATATAGGGTCGAAAAGGTGGGTGGATGAGGGAAAAAGTTTGAAGTTTAAAAATTGAAAATTGAATGTTTTGGAGGTAAAATTTTGAAATTTGAAGTTTAGGGGGGAGTGTGGGTTGCCGGCCTAATGGGGCTCTGCCCGGTACCCACTCGGTGCTAGCTCCCACTCTCGAACCCCAATTTAAAATATTTATTCAAGAACGGCTCCTCCACGAACTAGTAAATAAAATTTGCTCAATTAGCAACGTTTTTAGGCAAAGGTTTACTAATACCGAAAATGTTTTCAAGTTTCTAAGTTCCACATTCGATCCTTGATTTAAGTCATCATCCAATTGTTTGGGAATTCCCAGCTCGGCGGTACTGCCAATTTCAGCGCCCTCCTTCAATCCGAAGATTGTTTTGATAGAATTCCACCCAATTTGAGATGTTAAACTTGAAAATCGAAGTCACGTTTGTGCAACGGTCAAACTAGCTTAAGGTTCTACGTGGTTCTACCCATTCTACCCATGGCCGAGGTTTTGAACCTAAAGCTCTGATACCAAATTGTAACGGCCCGAATTTTGGGTACGTTAAATAAATATTTTATTATAAAAATGAAGCGAGTCCAGCTCGTTATTACATCATAACTCTGTAAGAGCTTTTGAAATACAAAATAGGATAACAAAAGGGAACTAAGGTTCCTACTCTACGGCTCCTATTGTTTCTCCAACCTAGCGAGTTCTTCGGCTCCAAACACCTCCAAGGTGAAGAGTTCGCCATGTTCGTCTATCAAGTCTGACATATTATACTAGCGTCGCCACCCATATAATATGCCAGGATCACCAAGAGGGTAACACCATGAGCTACGAAGGCTCAATAGTAAAATCCTACTTACTAATCCTTAACTTATGAACCAATATCATAATAAAACATCGATTTCCACATGATACGTATATAAGTAGTAACAAAAGGCAAAAGCAATATCATATCCACATTCATTTCATAATTATCGTTGGTGTCCAAGATCCTCGAAGTTCTTCCTACGTAACCCATCGTAGACCGTGTTGTTATTACTACCTTTCTTTTCCAAACACTCCTTTTTAACTCACCCAATCTCGGTTCCGCCGCGCCGGGTTCCCGAGCATCCTCACAACGGTTCCGCCGCGCCGGGTTCCCGTTGGCACACAAAACTTGCATTGGCTCCTCTCTACAGATAACCAAGCCATATTACCAACAAGACTACCACGTCCGGCCCTATTGGCAATCTTCACAAAGAGCTACCAAGTTCGGCCACTTTGTGGTTTTCACAACCCACGCAATGGGCTACCAAGTCCGGCCACATTACGAGTTTTCAAAACACATCTCATCATTACCCACACCCTAGGTGTTACGTTTCTACTTCCTTAGTTTCCGTGTCTCGTTTACATGCATAAACTCCGCGGTGGGACTTTTCTCATCAACAAACATTTTTCAAAACTTGAAACTAATTTAACAAGATCATCCAACTCCGAACTACTTAGCATGCTTGAATCACCAAGAACTAACATAAAACATGCATTTCCAACATTTAATCAAAAGATAACCTTATCTACGATCAAAATAACTTCCAAGCAACATGCGATTTATACAATACATAGAATTAGAGTGAAAAACTACTTTATACTTGGAAAAAGGTAAGGATAACTACCGTTCTCCTAGGCGGTGGTCGGCTATGGAAAGTTGGTCGTCGGTTTTGGATTTCGACGGCGTAACGGCCTCCGGTTTGCTTTGAAAGGAAAAGAGTCGTACTTTCTTTTCCTAGAAACAACTTCCTAACTTAACTAAGCTACTTTTAGAGATCTAAGAGTGGTATTTGGAAGTGGTTTGATGGTTTTGCTCAAGAACTCTCAAGAACAAGAGAAATTCTTGAACTTTGATCAAGAATACTAGAAATTCTAGAGAGAATGAAGAGCTATTGCTTGAGGTGTGAGTTCAAAGCATGGAATGGCTTGCTATTTATAGGCAAACTTTGGCTCTCTCTCCTCTCTCATGGCCGGCCCCCCTCTCCCTCTCTCTCCCTCAAATTTTGACACTTGTCAAGCTATCTTTGAAAGATCAAAGTCCAATCCTAGGCTTGCAAGGCTATGATTTGTACCAAGGATTTGTTTCTTGGAAGATTTGGAAGAGAAAGAATAATTTGTACAAGATTTGGTTTTAAACAAATCAAAGAAGTACATTGGAGGATAATGGAGGTGGTTTCTTAGCTAGGAAGAATAACCATCCAAGGATTTTGAAGTACCTTAGAAGATCAAGCCAAGTACCAATCAAATCTCTCCCTCTCTCTCTCTCCCCATTTGGCTCTCTCTCTCTCCCCCTCTCTCTCTCTCTCTCTCTCTCTCTCTCTCTCTCTCTCTCTCTCTCTCCCTCCCTCTCTCTCTCTCTCTCCCTCTCCTCTCTTGCTTTCTCAAGGTACAATATATATATATATATAGATATATATATACAAGGTACAAGAAACAATAAGCAAAGGGTACTTTTGTACCAAGAGATCAAAGGACTTAAAAGACTAAGATTTTTCCCTTTAAATAATTCAATTAGTACATGGTACTTAAGGTAATACTTTAACCATCTAGTACTTAAATAATATATATACATGTACTAATGTATCTAGGAAGAATCAAAATCCAATAAAAATAATACCAAGGGTACTTTAGGAATCTTAGTACTAAGTACTATATGTTAAAATAATGGGTACTTAACACATGGGTTTAAAAGGAAATATTAAACTAATAACTCCATGTACTAGGTGAAAGACTAAGCCTTTTACCCAATGGATAATAACCACCCTAACTTTTATTATCCAATGGATAATAGTTGCTAGGGAGATTATATATTAAAATAATCCAAAAAGTACTTTAAAGTAATTAAAAAGTTAAATTTTTTTATAGCTACTAGTACTTTGTTCAAATCTTCCATTGAATCCTTTTAATATAAACAATTGGGTTTCTATTATCCAATGGATAATAGTTCCCCTAACTTTTGTTGTCCAATGGACAAAGAATAAAACTAAAGTAATTAAAAGAAAAAGAATATTCAATTCTTAGTCTAGGGTTAAAAAGGTTCATGAGGGGCAAAATGGTCCATTTACGGTAACTAGATGGCTTCCTAGTTTAGTTTCTCCAATGAGACGGTTAGAAACTAACTAGGCTTACAAAATGGGGCTAAAGTGCAAGAAACGAAATTTGAAGGGCTAAAACGTGATTATGACAAACTTTGGAAATTAAAAGCAATTACAAAAAAAAAAAATTCAAATATTTAACGAAATTTTTACCTACTAAAAATCAGGGTTGTTACATAGTTAACCCTCTGGATGAGTCAGAATCTGAAGAGGAACTGTTAGAGGTTCTAAAGGGAGTGGTCAGAAGCTGTCACGAAGTCTCACAACCACAACTTAAATTGGAAGGCATGGGCAGCAGAACAGATCCATTCCACTCAGCTATCCCAAGGGGTGGAGCGGTAAACCAAACACTCTCTCCTAAACCACCTGATCCCGATGGTTTAGTGGTGCGGGATAAAGCCTCAGAAGAAGATCTCAAGGGGAATTTTCAGAAGGTTATATCCAAATCAGCTCAAAGAAGGATGAAGAAGCTTGAAAGGGAGCAGCTTCTGAGTTCTCAATCCAGAGGAAGGAATTAACTC